>KE766953.1:0-25645 GCA_000465285.1 Eidolon helvum
TTTTATTTTATTTTATTCTATTCTATTTTCTGGTGGGAGGTTAAGAGAATAGTATGCATTGGTTCAATAAACTTCAGAATAATGGCTACCCACTACATTGATTTCACCACTTGAGTAGTGATGACCTTATCTGATCACACCTATTTCACTTGTATTTCATTTATGGATGCTATGTCTACTCTCAGAGGAGACAAAACATGTATGCGTTCTTAAGTTATAAACTATACTAACTTAACAAATATGAAGAACTTAAGAAATATAAGATGTTGAAAAATGTGTCATCACCCACAAAGCTGTCTTTCTGCACAGCTGATAACTACAAATCTTGAAAAAATTTCCAATTCAGTTGAGCAGCAACAATTCAATTAAGTCTTAAGGCAGCTTGTGTTTTAAGATTTAGCTACTACTCACCGTTTGTTACCATTTTTTTTTCCCAATTTGTCAAAATATGGAATAGATAAAATCAGTCACTCTTCTGTACAGCACATGAACACATCTGGTGTGACTGCACCATGTTGAAATTGCTATTAGTATAAACTATTGTATGCATTTAAGGTGTTGAATGAACACCAGCAATGTGTTTTAAACAGTTTGTGTAAATTTGTGTCCAATTTTTGCTTTATATTGTTCAATAAATTCTAAAGGCAATTTTCATTGTATTTGTTTTAAACCCCCCTTAATGATGCAGGACAACTTTTTTGTTAACTATCTTTTAAAATAAAGGCCACTTGTATGATAGTTATGTCATCATTATGTGAAGTTATCCTTTTGTTTTTGTTTTTAGTTAAGGAGAACAAATCACTTAATATTCTGTTATTAATGAGTTAGAATGAAGATAGGAAATTAGATGATTAAGGCTCTGTCTATAATGGTTAAAAATGAGATTTTCATCATGCATTTAATTTGGTGTAAAAATAAACGTAAGCTGCTGCTTGGTTTCAGTTGTACTTTCAGCTAAAAATAGCACAAGCGGAAAAAAAGGATTTGACAGTTACATGATTTTTTTTGGAGCTTTTTTTTTTTTTTGTCAGTGTAACCACAACTAAAGAGAAATAATTTAAAAAATGTTTTAGATATATGCTTGGCACAGTTATTTAACATTTATAAAACTAGATTGTGCATAATGATTTACACATTTTAAATATTGTAAGCATTACTAAATGGTATATGTTCTTTTGCTACAAATTTAAATATTTATACATTTTTGTAGGATTAAAATATATCAATTTAGTTTTCCTTTGCTATATGTTGTCTTTTAAAAAATATTAGCATTTCAAATAGATAATTTCAATATTTTATACTTATGTTCCATTTTGTAGATTATTTAAATAAATAAGTGCCTATAATTATCTCTTAGCAGTAAGAAAATATTGTGATCCCAGTGCAATTTTGATACAAAAAGATATAAAACAGAAACATTAAAATGTGCATGATTTTAAAGAATTTATCATTTAATTTATTTTATTCTAAAATGATTTTATTAATTTTTCCTTTTTCTGTTTTATAAAAATGACAAAACAGAAAAGTTAAATGTTTCGTATTAAATGATGAAACTTATTTTTCAGAATACTGTGAATCATACCTAATTCCTTGATTCTGGTGCTGGGATCTTGGAAGATTATCTGTCAGGTTAGAGCAGGTGGGTGGAGGAGGCTGTCCATTCCACAGAGCAGTGATTTCCCAGGATTAACCCAGCAGTCCTATCCAGACACAGAATCAGGGAGAAAAAAAATAAAAGATTATTTTGCTTGCTAAGTTAAAAGAGGAAAGAAAAGAGGAGGAAATAAGAGAGAGAGGGAGGGAGGATTCTAATATTTTTTATTTTCATAATTTCGATCAGAAGAAAACTCGCCTAAAACAGTCTATTCTGTTTGCATCACTCAGGAGCTCAGTGATTTGCAAGGATCATGAATATTTCATTTGTTTCCCCAGACTTTTTCTGTAACTGTCAGTAAGAGTAAATGACATTGTCTAGATTTTATGTCTTACAACCAAAAAGTGTTTTTTCTTGGCTTTCTGTAACCAAGTGGGACTCACTCCACATTGCACCTACCATCTTTCAGCTGTGTCCTTTTCTGCTACTCTTGTCCAGGAGCACAGCCTTACACTTCAAATACTAACTATCTTAACCTAATAAACCAGCTCCACAGACCTCTGGTCTTGGTAAACCTATAACTTGCCCTGTCTTGATTTACTTTGGCACCTGGTAGAAACTGAATGTGAACTCCCTTGCTGAATAATTGCACTCTCCTGACTCCTTCTCAGCTGCTGAGGCATTCGGTGGCCTCTCTGCTCACTCTTCTCTGAAATAATAATTTTTCCCCCCACATGACAGAGGATATTAATTACCAATCTCGGCTTCTACTTCCAGAGAGAATTGGCAGATACAGAGTTTACTGAATGTCTTCTGGCAAATTTCTTTAGAGTGAGAACTTAGATAACCAAGCAAACATCTGTTTCACAGTTTTCTCTATTAATGAGGCACATGAACTTAGGGCAGCAAGCATGCTTCATCTACCACATGATATCTTATGTAAGGCAGAGTCTAAAAGATCAACACTGTCTAAACAATTGAGGTCAGAATTGAAAATAGCCTTCACAGAGATTAATGTCACCTGTACTTTCTGCTCCTGAACTTGCAATTTGATTTCTCTGTGTGCATTTGCAACTTCTGGACTTTTAAAGGATGACATGGGGTTAAGTTGCATATATAAAAGCACTTCCAAATTCTTCCTCTAATTATATGGAACAATGTGAGTGGTGAATTCATTTTTCTCACACACTCTGGTTTCCATTGTCAGAATTAGATACATTTGACTCAGCACATCGCCACCTTCTTTTTAAATTTGGTTTCCTCCTACCTCATTGGTCAATTAATTTTCAGTTCCCTTTCTACATTTTCCTCCTTTCTCCCATCTCTTCACATGAAAGTGTTCCAAGGTGCAATTCTTGGTCATCTTCTCTATTTATACTCATTCCTTAAATGATCTCATCCCAGAGGCGTGGATTTTCATGCCTCTTACATGCTGCCCTCTACCAAATGTCTCTCCCCAGGTCAGAACTCTCGGAGGTTCACCTGCCTACTTGACATCTCCATTTGAATGACTAATAGATCTCTCCATCTTACTGTGTCTAAGAATGAACTCCTTACCTTATTCTACAAGTCTTTTCAATTTTAAGTTTTTTTTTTTAAATTTCAATTTATGCCAATTGCTCAGTCCAAAAATCTTGGTGTCCTTGACACCTCTTTCTCCATTAGAAAATCATATTGATTCCACCTTCACACTATTTCCTGAATTCCACCACTTCTTTACACCTCTACTGTTACTATTCTGATCTGAGTCACCATCTGAATTACTGACGTAACATTTTAATTGGTTGCATTCTTGCCTCTTCCACAGTCTATTCTCAACGGAGAACCAGAATGATGCTATGAAATGTAATCCAGACATGTGTCTCCTCTGCTCAAAACTCACCAATGGCTTCCTGTTTTGTATGACTTTACAAAAGTCCTATATGATTGGGTGCCTGTTAACACTCTGACCTCCTTCCCTACAATGTTTTCTCTTATTCATTTTATCCCAATCATTTCCCTTGACATTTCTTTGAACAAGCCATGCATGCTCTTTGTTTAAGTCATCTGCCTGGAATACTTGTTCCTAGATATCCATTCCTTCACCTTGATCACAACATACATTCTCAGTGGAATCCTCAATCCATCGTTTTAAATACTCAATCCTACCTTTTGTATCTCCTCGAGATATAACAACCCATACCAGTCTTCATTTTTTTGTTCCATAGCACTTATCACCTGCTAATGAATTATCAAGGTTACTCACTTATTGTCATTAATGCTTGCTTACTTACTTATTGCCTCTTTCCACCCTTCACTCCTACCAAGCAACCACCACTTGTGTATAAAATACCAAAAAGCAGGGCTTGTGATTTCATTGTGGTAATGAATGTGTCTAGAACAATGCCTGGCACATACTAGGCACCTAATAAATATTTTTTGAGTGTAAAATGAACTTCTATTTTTCCTCCCCTCTACTGTGTACTATATTCCATGTATGGAGTGAGGGGAAGGCAGAGAGAGAAGGATGTTAAGATTTTTCTTGTTTTTTTTTTTGTGTGTGTGTGTCGATACATTTTAACTTCCTCTTTACTTCTTAAATGTCCTCCTACTAAAAAGATTACATTATCTTTCTTCATTGTGAAAGTACTAATTTTTACGGGAATGGATGTATTTAGAACTTGAGACAACTTCATAATTATATGAGTATTACTGTAATTAAATTTGATATGACCCAGATGGGCATTTTTCCTCTAATAGAAGCATGGTATTTTGTGATGGGATAATGGAACGTTAAAATGACAAGCACTGAAGATGTGATCAACCCCCTGAATCATTAAATAACGTTTGCTATCACAGACTAACTTTATTTGTACAAATTTTTTGTAATTTCTCTCTAGGGTTTATTTCTGAAAACTATATACATGCTACTTACACATTCCTAAGGTTGATATCTTTAAAGAAACTGCAAAGTATAAACTGATAAATTCCAAATTAAAAAAAAAACCTCAAAATAAATTCTCCATGCTGTGTCCTTTATTAGAATCACCATTTATGTGCACAAGTCTTTGGAGCTGGGTATGTAGAGGGGTATCGCCCTCTTATGTTTCTCAAATCTGAAGTGTTAGCAGCTCTACACTTTGATATTCTCTTCTTTTCCATCTGCCATGGACAGACACAGGAGACTCTAACCACTATATCTCTTTTGGTAAGAGGTGGGAGTATAGGTTCTCGTTTGCTGCACTACAGGGGGCAGACACTGAAAACCTAATGACAGTTGCTTGCACCTGACAGAAATCTCTTTTGATAGTCAAGCAGCAGAAGAGCTATTCTTGTTTAGACAACCACTCAGGTCAGTTTTATTTACCTTGAAATAGATTTTGACCTTTCAATTCTATAATTAGAGTGTAGTGGGAAGAGTATATATTTTAAAGCCAGGTGGCTTATGTTGCCATCTCATGTGGGCAAATACCAATTGGCAAGCCTCCTGGTCCTTATCAGACAATGCACCCACCTAGGACATAGCTGGAAGGGCACTTTGGAGGCTTGGCTATGGTTCAATTAAAGTGCTTCTTGAACAAAATATAAAACACGTAAAGCACTTTCACTGTTGATTCCACCATCTAGAATAATAGCCAGCACAAAGGATGCTTTTGATGGATGAAAAAATGTCCAGAAACTTCACATTAATCTTTCTCTATTCCCCTCCACCCCCCACCCCGAATGGAAATTGGCTTCTGTTTTGTACAGTAAGCAGACAAAGCCCTGTGTTTATCCCTGTGGGCCCATGGTCAGTGGAGTAAGATTTAAACTAGAGCACCCCGAGGCAGATACATTCCGAAATTTAGAAACTTTATGTAAGAAGCTCTTCAGGTCAGCTTTTCTAAAAAGTAGTACCATAGATTTGCAAAACTAAGCCCAGAAGGCAAACACCTTTGGCCATCCCTCAGTAGCTACCACACTGAAATGTAAAATTCAATCTATGGTAAACTCTACAAAGCCAAAATTCTGAATTTTACAGATAAATATTTTTAAAGGACTTCCAGTGCATAAAGTTCTTGCCGCTTTATTTTTCCAAAGATACGATTAGCATCAAAGTTGAAATTAATGTACATATGCCTATACATGAGACATTATGTAAATTACTTCTGACTAATAATTGAAGTTGTCTATGGTATTGAATGTAAAAAATGTTATTATCAATGATTGCATATTATTATTAAGGATTGAATATTAAAATCAATATTCCCCCACAATGACATAGTAACATATTTTCTAATTATCTTTTATTTTTTTAATTATTTATAGGAAAAAAAATCTCTGTCAGAAATATTTTCAAACAGGTAGTTTTTGTGCTTTTGAAGGTCCTGTTGGGTTTTGCTCAAATGCTGGATTCTCTTATAAGTTTAAAAAATTATTGATTTGTAGTACTCTTAATTTGCTAGGAGGCTCAGTATAAAAACATTTTATGTGTAAATAAGTGATGAAAATGCAGTGTGAGAGCATTTGCTAAGCTGTGTTATGATTAAACATTATACACTTCAATACATGACTAGATATCTAATGTCAATATCTAAAAATTTAAGGGAAGGGGGAAGCAACCATTTGTTTGTATTTTTAACAGTTAAATTGACTTAAAAAGTTCTAAGTGTCAAAAAGGGTATGGTAGCAGAGGGTAAAGATAGCAGAAGTGCTATGTTATTCTTTATTCTTCACTAAGGAAGAATGTTTCAATCCACTTTACCTCTTCTATTCCAACCTGCTCCCTCTGCTTACATGTCAACCAAATACAGAATCAGGAAGATGATGTCCTTTTGACACTCTCTGGAAATTTGTCAAGAACCGAGGAGATGGAAAGTAGGGTTAAGGGGAAAGAAGTTGAAAAGAAAAGTGAGAGTTTTTTTTTTTTTAATTAAAATTATTATAAAATTCTCTGAATAAATATTGCCCTAATTAAAATAACTTGCATAGCTTAATATTGTCAGCTAACCTGAATGCAGTGAAAACAAGTAGGGTATATTAACATGAATCCTTGTGCTTATATGCTAAAATTTCATGATTGAAGAATATGGTTAGTAAATGATTTTCAAATTAAAGCTCTTCAACCAACATGCAATTAGGTAAATCTAGCTTCTGGCTAATGCTCTCTGACAAGATTGCTGCTTGCATATTAAAGTGGAGATGAGATGGGTAGACAGATAGAAAAGCTTGCACATTTACTATGACATTGACTTATTTTATGACTTCCTGCCTAACATAACTACATTTTAAAAATTACTCCAAAATAAGAAGTCTCTCTTCTAGGTCAAAGCTTCATAGTCAAAAGATAATACAGTTGACACTTGAACAACACAGGCTTGAACTGTATGGGACCACTTACACATGGATTTTTTTTTTTTCAATAAATATCTACAATACTACAAATTTATTTTCTCTTACTTATAATTTTCTTATTTTTTATTAACATTTTCTTTTCTCCAGCTTAATTATAGTAAGAATACAGTATACAATATCTATAACATATAGAACATGTGTTAATTGACTGTTTATGTTATTGGTAAGGCTTCCAATCAACAACAGTAGTCTTTCAGTAATTTCAGTAATTTGGGGGAATAAAAGTTATATGTGGATTTTGACAGCATGGGAAAATTAGTATAGTGTCTCTAACTCCCGAGTTGTTCAAGAGTCAACTGTATATGTAATGTTCCTTCAAAACATAGTTTAATTCAATTTTAACCAAAAACTTCCATCATTATAGCAAATGTATTTTACAATAATATGATGTATTGAAAACACACACACACACACCCCCCCCCCCCCCCACACACACACACACAGCATTGTAGCTGATTGATTATGAGCCAATTGATAGCTCTTCCACTGGGAAATATCTTAAAGCTATTACTTTCACAGGCCAACTTCAACCACCCATCCTCCTCTCCTTCTGATAAGAGGTCACAAACCCAGACCACAAGAATGCACACATGATCCCAGGATGAGCCAGTTATGAAAAGCTTTGCCTCTGATCATAGCGATCACTCCAGAGATGGATTTGTGGCTAGGCCAATTAGATTTCTTTTTTTATAAGTGTTGTATTTGGAACTAGTGGGAAATATTCTCTTTTCCTCTCAGTATCAATTAAAGAAAAGAGCCTATGTTTTAGTCTCATACAGAAATGATTTGAAAGAAGTCACAAAGACAGAGTAGGAAATAATGGAAAAAAAAGTCAAAGAAGTTTAGGTTCCTAGAAGTAAGCATTGCTAAATTTAGTTCCATCTTTATCTTTTCTTTTGTTTAGTTAATGCAGCAGTAAATTTCTTTCTTGCTTAAAATGATTCAGGTTGGGTTTTAGGCACATGTAAATAAGATTGCTCTGGCTAATCAGTTACATAACCTAGCTGAGCCTGTTTTACTATTTGTAAAATGTTAAATGATAAAATACACTTTATATATTTCTTGTAAAATTGTAATCTATGCAAAGCATCTAATTGTACATGAGTTAAGAGGGTTCACAACAAAAATTAGTTTCTTCTCATTACTCTTAATTCTAACACACCAATGAAAAAGAGCATATACAACAGACCGTATTATATACCCAAGTGAAATGCTTACACACCACTAATATGAACTTAGTGTTTAAGCTAAATGATTGTGGCTTTTTTTTTTAATATTCAATGTTTTATTTTAGTAAAAAACAAGTAGATGTTTAGTAAAAAACAAGTTAATTCCTCTCAATAGAGGTTATTTTTTAAATTTTTATAAAGAAAAAATATATAAACTATATTAGCTACTTTTCAAATGTAATGGCTTGAAGTGTAAAAATGTGCTTATTAAATAACATCTGAGGTATAGTAATTATACTATAATCATACCTGTTCATAACCAAAACCTCGAACAGCTGTTAAAGGATGATCTTGGCTAAAAAAGCCATTATAGTTTTGCCTCCCGTAAAATAAGTTCTCCAAATGTACAGTAAGTTAAAAACATTTTTAAAGTTTTAAAACTTTAGGACACAGCTAGAAATATGTTGTAGCAATGACTGAAAAGGGGTATTATTTTATCAGAGCAATGATGGAATTTACTTTTTTAAGATAATTTTTTAAAATTTAAATTATTGAGGTGACTTTGGTTAATTAAGTCAAATAGATTCCAAGTGTACAATTCAATACTATGTTAAATGTATATTGCATTATGTATTCATCCAAAGTTAAATTTCCTTCTGCCACCAAATATTTGACTCCCCAGATCCCTATCTACTCCCAATTCCTACCCTTCCCTTTGGTAACCACTAATTCCTTGTCTGTGTATGTCCGTGTGTCTCTGTTTGTTTGTTATCTTTGTTTGTTACTTTTAGTTTCATATCCCACATATGAGTGAAATCATACAGTTCTCAACTTATTCTGTCTCACTAATTTCACTTAGCATGATAATCTCAAGATCTATGTTATCTATGTTTTTGCAAATGTCAGTAATGTCAGTATTTTTATGGCTGAGTAATATTCCATTGTATATATGCACCACATCTTCTTTATCAAATCATCAAAATTTATCCAATCATCTATCAATGGATACTTTGTGGCTGTTTCCATGTCTTAGCCACTATGAAATATGCTGCTATAAACATTGGGGTGCATATGGCTTTGCAGATAAATGTTTTCAGGTATTTTTAGATAAATACGCAGAAGAGAGATTGCTGGGTCATGTGGTAATTCTATTCTTAGTTTTTTGAGGAACCTCCATACTGTTTTCCATAGTGGCTGTACCAATTTACATTCCCACCAGCAGTGTATGCGTGTTCCTTTTTCCCACAACCTCTCCAACATTTGTTATTTGTCTTGTTGATGACAGCCATTCTGACAGTTGTGAGATGATATCTTACTGTGGTTTTGATTGGCATTTCCTTACTAGCTAGTGAAATTGAGCATCTTTTTATATGTCTGTTGGCCATTTGTATGGGTTCTTAGGAGAAGTGTCTGTTAGGTCCTCTGCCCATTTTTAAGTTGGATTGTTTGGGTTTTAGTGTTGAGTTGCATGAGACTTTGTATATTTTAGAAATTAGGTTCTTATTAGGTGTTGCTTGCAAATATATTCTTCCTCCGTTCAGGTGGTTGCCTCTTTGCCTTGTTGATGGTTTCTTTTGCTGAGCCAAAATTTCTTAGTTTGACATAGTCCCATTGATTTATTTTTCCTTTTACTTTCCTTGCCTTTGAGACCAAATTCATAAAATCCTCTCAAATCCAAGGTCTCCAAATTTAGTACCTATGTTTTATTCTATGCAATATATTGTTTCAGGTCTTATATTCAGGTTTTTGATTCATTTTGATTTAATTTTGGTATATGGTGATAGCAGTCTAGTTTCATTCTTTTCCATGTGGCCTTCTAATTTTCCCAGCACTGTGTATTGAAGAGGATTTTCTTTCTCCATTATATTTTTTTGACTCCTTTGTCAAACATCATTTGCCCATTATATGGGGGTTTAATTCTGGGCTCTCAATTCTGTTCCATTGGTCTGTGTATCTGTTTTTCTCCCACTTCCATACTGTTTTGCTTACTGACACTTTGTAGTATAAATTGATGTCAGGCAGAGTGATACCTCTGGCCTTGTTCTTTTTCCTCAGGATTGCTTTGGCTATTAGCAGTCTTTTGTACTTCCATACAAATCTGTTGAATTTTTGTTCTAGTTCTTTTAAGAATGCTTTCGGGATTTTGATGAGGATTACATTAAATGCTTTAGGTAATAAAATCATTTTAACTATGTTAATTTTTCCAATCCATGAGCATGGATAATCTTTCCATTTCTTTGTGCTTCCTTCTATTTTTTTAGTGATGTTTTGTAGTTTTCAGTGTATAGGTCCTTCACATGCTCAGTTAGGTTTATTCCTAGGTGTTTTATTCTTTTTGTTGCAATTTCAAAAAATTGTTTTTTCCATTTTTTTCTGAAAATTCATTGTTAGTGTATAGGAACATTATAGATTTTTGTTCATTGATTTTGTATTCTTAAACTTTATTGTATTTGTTTATTATTTCTAATAGTTTTTAAGTAGAGTCTTTAGGGTTTTCTACATAGAGAATCATGTCATCTGCAAAACATGACAATTTGACTTCCTTATTCGCTTTTTAATACCTTTTATTTCTTTTTCTTACCTGATTACTCTAGCTAGAATTTCCAATACTATACTAAATAATAGCGGTGATAGCAGACAGACTTGTCTTGTTCCTGATCTTAGAGGGAAGACTTTTTTTCATTAAGTATGATGTTAGCTGAGGGTTTGTCATGTATAGCCTTTATTTTCTTGAGGTGCTTTCCTTCTATATCCACTTTATTAAGTGTTTTAATCATAAATGGATGCTGTATTTTGTCAAATGCTTTTTCTGCTTTTATTGATATGATTTACATGATTATATGATTTTTATCATTCGTTTTGCTTATGTGGTGTATCACATTGATCAATTTTCATATGCCAGACTATCCCTGTACCCCTGGGATGAAGCTCACTTTATCATGGTGCATAATCTTTTTAATGTGTTGTTGTATTTGATTTACTAGTGTTATATTTAGGATTTTTGCATCAGCGTTCATGAGAGATATTTATCTATAGTTTTTGTGTGTGTTATTTTTACCACGATTTGGTATTAGAGTAATGTTGTCCTCATAAAAAGAGTTAGTAAGTATTGTTCTCTTCTTCAATTTTTGAGAAAAGTTTGAGAGAAATAGGTATTAAAACTTCTTTGCATGTTTAGTAGAATACACTGGAGAAGCCATCTGGTCCTGGACTTCTACTTTTAGGGAGGTTTTTAATGATTGATTCCATTTCCATACTGTTGATTGATCTATTTAAACTTTATATTTCTTCATAATTCAGCCAGGAAGGTTGTATATTTCTAAGAACTTGTCCATTTCTTCTATGTTATTAAATTTGGTGGCATATAATTTTTACAGTATTCTTTCTTCTATGATCCTTTGTATTTCAATGGTATTTATGAGGATATCTCTTTAATTTCTGATTTTGTTTATTTGTGTTCTTTCCCTTTTCTCCTTAGTGAGTCTAGCCAGGGGTTTCTCAGTTTTATTAATCTCAAAGAACCAGCTCTTTGTAGCATTAATTTTTTCTATTGTCTTTTTGTTCTTAATTTCATTTACTTCCGCTTTCATTTTTATTATTTCCTTCCCTCTGCTGACTTTGTTCTTCTTTTTATAGGTTTTAAGATGTGACGTTAAGTTTTTATTTGAGATCTTTTATGTTTCTTGAGATAGGCCTGTAATAATATGAACTCTCCTCTTATTACTGCTTTTGCTCTGTCCCAAAAGTTTTGATATGTTGTTTTTTTATTTTCATTTGTTTCTATGTATCTCTTGATCTATCCTTTTATTTCATCTATGACCTAGTCATTCTTTAGTGGCTTACTGTTTAATCTCTATGTATTTGTGGTTCTTCCTGCTTTTGTTTTACAACTGATCTCCAGTTTCAAAGATTATGGTCAGAGAATATTCTTGGTATGATTTCAATCTTCTTAAATTTGTAGAGGCTAGTTTTGTGTCCCAATATATGGTCTATCCTTGAGACTGTTCCATGTGCACTAGAGAATAATGTATAACCTGATGTCTTGAGATGAAATGCTCTGTAAATAGTGATTATGTCTAATTGTTCTAATGTACCATTTAAGGATGATATTTCTTTATTGATTTTTTGTAGACGATCTGTCCATAGCTGACAGTGGGGTATTTAGGTCCTCTAGCATATTTTTTTTTTCAGTTTCCTCTTTTAATTCTGTTAGTAGTTGCTTTAAATATTTTGGTGCTCCCTGATTGGGAGCATAAATATCGATAACTGTTATGTCTTCTTGATGTGTGATCCCATTTATCATTATGAAGTATCCATTATTGTCTCTTGTTACTTTTTTAATCTTGAACTTTATTTCATCAGATACAAGTACAGCTACACTCTCTTTTATTCTGGATGCCATTTTCTCAGAGTATTGTTTTCCCTTTTCACTTTGAGCCAATATTTGTCCTTGCAGCTGAGATGTGTCTCTTGAAGGCAGCTTATGGTTAGGTTTTGTTTTTGATCCAATCTGCTACTCTGCCTTTTTATTGGTGAGATCAGTCCATTAATATCTAGGGTTATTATTGAAACATGAGGTTTTTCTATAACTATTTTATCTTTGTTTTATGGTAGTTTGGTGTCTCCATTTTATCTTTATCCTTGTGTTTCTGTCTTATTTTAATTTGGCGGTGTTTTTTTGTTTGTTTGTTTGCCCCCCTTTTGTTTTTTGTTTTTATTTTTTATTTATTTTTTTATTTTTTCCTCTGTTCCTTTTTGTTTTATGTTAGTGTCTCAGTTCTGGATTTTTTTGTGTGTGTGTGGTTGCCATTAAGTTTATGCAAAATAAAGTTATCAATACAGTAAACCTTAGTCTTCTGTGAATGCCTCATCTCCATTCCCTTTTGCCGATTTGGATCTTTACTCTCTCCCCTTTTCTATTTTTATTGTCTATTTTTGTATGCTGTATACTTATGTTCCTTTCTAAGTAGCAATAGCTGTTATCTGCTCTTTTTAAAGTTTTTTTTTTTTTACCTTTAACCATTATGAAATATTTAAGCTTATAATATCCTGTTTTTTACTATGAGTTGCTCTTTTCTGCTTCTCTCTGCCTGTTGGTCATCTTACACATAGTTATGTATTTATTTTATTTTTTTGTCTTTTTGTCTCAGGTGGAATGACTGCTTTCAGTATTTCCTATAATGACTGCTTGTGGTGGAAAATTCCCTCAGCATTTGTATGTCTGAAAATGTCTTTATTTCTCCTTCATTTCTAAAGGAGAGCTTTGATGGATATAGAATAATATATCCAAGAATAATATTATTCTTGGCTGGAAATTTCTTTCTTTCAGTAGTTTGAATATTAGGTACCATTATCTCCTAGCTTGTAAAGTTTGTGCTGAAAAGTCTGATGATAATTTAATGGGGTTTACTTTATAGGATACCATCACTTTTCCCTGGCTACCTTAAACATTCTTTGTTTATCATTAATTTTTGACAATTTTAATATAATGTTTCTTAGAGAAGGTCTTTTTGGGTTGAGATAATTAGGAATTCTATTTGCTTCTTGGATTTGAAAATCCAGTTCTTTTCATAGGTTTGGGAAATTCTCATCAACTATTTGTTCGAATAGGCTCTCTGTTGCCTTCTCCCTCTCTTCTCCTTCCAGTATACCCATTATTCTTATATAGCTTTTTCTGATGTTGTCAGACAGTTGTTGTGGAGTTAATTTTTTTTTCACTCTTGTCTCTCTCTTCTTTCTGTGTCAATTCCAGATTTCTGTCTTTGATATCACTAATTCTTTCCTCTATCTGGTCAGTTCTATTTCACATTTTTGATGAACAGAGCAAGAGTGGGAAGAACAGTATTGCTTGATATGAAGATTTCCTAGAGTTGATTTAGCTTGTTGTTTTCCAAGGCTGCCATTTTATTTCAAGATGCCTTCATGATACTTTCTCTGGGTGTTAGTTACCTAGAGCTTTTATAACAAAGTACCAAAAACTGGGTGGCTTAACCAACAGAAATTTATTCTTTCACAGTTCTGAAGGCTAGAAAACTGAAATCAAGATGATAGCAGGGGCATGCTCCCTGTGAATGCTAAAAGGGAGAATCCTTCCTTGCCTCTTCCAGCTTCTGGTGTTTGCCAGCAATCCTTGGTTTTCTTTGATTTGTACAGATGCATCACTATAGTCATATGACCACTTCTGTCTTTTCAAATTGTCTTCTGTGTGTGTGTGTTTGTCTTTACATTCAAAATTGCCCTTCTTTTAAAAATCTGTCATATTGGATTAGGGCTTACACTCTTGATCTCATTTAATTTGTTTATACTTAGAAAGACCTTTTGATCTCATTTAATTTGTTTATACTTAGAAAGACCTTATTTCAAGTAAGGTCACACTTGGAGGTACTGGAGGTTAGAATTTCAATGTATCTTTTTTGAGAGACACAATTCAATTCATAACACTTGGGTTTGCCTCTTTCTTTAAAGCTGACTCACAAAAACAAGAGTGTAAAGGAAGTCATGGAGAAACTTTAGTCACTTTCACTTTTTGTCTTTCTTGTCCATTCCTTACCTCTCTCATTCCACACTCCTTTTTCTTTAAAAAACATAAATATTGAATATTCACACTTTTTCTCTGTAATACTCTCCCTTACTCCCACCCTCTTTTTATAAATACTGATGATCAACAATCAGAACTTCCCATAAGAAGGCTTAAGAGGTAGGTAGTACTATTTTCAGATGTCTATCTTTTCACTTCACCAGACTCTCACCTTAGGTGGTTTCAGTTTCCACATGGATAGAGTTCTACTAATAAACAGAAGACCAGTGAGGTCAAAATAAGAAACATCATAATATTATTGCAGTGGAGAAATGTCCCTGGAATCCTGGTAAGATGAAAAGAGCTGTTCCTTTCAAGTGTAGAAGTTAAAAGCAGGGTATGGAGTCAGGAAATCCATTTCAATTCTCCATCTACTGATCTCTGTTAAGTTACTTAAACAATTTAGTTTGTTTGTTTGTTTGTTTGTTTGTTTTTAAGAATTATACCTGTGCTTCTTCATCCCTTCACCTTTTTTCACCCAGCCCCCACTCATCTCTGTGGATCAAAGAAATACATCAAAAGGTGAGGGATTGGTAAGCAAAACAGGATGAACTATCTTCCCTTTAAAGTCACACATTTGATAACAATGTGGGGGTTCTGATTAAGACAGAAGATTCTGAGTAAGGCTATGATATGCTTGGTGGGAGTTTATATTCTGGGTTTTGCCAAAAGTAAAATTTTCCCATCCTGTCTTTATGTGCCCTAAATCTCCTACTAGAACTCTTGAATTAGATGTTGGGTTAAATGTAGGCTGAGATTTTGATAATCCTCAATCTTTAAAAGACAGGTGATGCCTCTTGCTGCCAAAGTGTCCAAGCAAACTTCCACTTTGCCCTGTGTACCTTGTAGATGGTATTCTAATTTTCTATACATCTGTGCCATGAAGCATTGCTCTACCCTGATAAAGCATAGTGCTCAAAGATTATTAGAAACACATCCATTGTCAAACAAAATTAGGTTTATTAAGTTGTTACAGCAAGATAGAACATATACTATGGCCCTAAGGAAAAAGTAAGGAGGGAGAACTTTCCCAGCATAGGAAGCAAGATATATAATGCATAAAGATAGGAATTATGATTGTACAATTAAGGAGCTGTATGAGGTTTGTTATGACAGGAGTATAGGGCTCCTGTGGGAGTAATCAAGAATAAGGAACAGTTTTCCATGCTGGATAAGGATTTGGAAATTTCTTTTCCCATAGGCAATGAAGAATCATTAAAGAATTAGAATTATACTAGTGATATGGTTATATTTGCATTTTAGAAATACCTCTTTAAAAACAGGAGGAAGGATAAATTTGAGAGCTTGAGACTTTTGCAATAAGTTGGGCTTGAAAGGATTAGACCTCGAAACAGAGCTATGACTTTAGGAATAATTTGTGAGTTATGTCAGAAAAGAAATTGTATGACTTAATAGGTCATGTGGATGAAGTAGAAAGAAGAATCCAGGGCAGGAATAACAAATAAATTCCAACACAGGGTGGCAACTCTGATGAATTAAAAGTGCCTTCATGGAGTTCTCAGTTTAGAGTGATTGGAAGGCTGTATAACCATGTACCAGGAAAGTGATAGATGAAATATAGTTGCTATGGAATGAGAGGAGATAGGGTACACTTACCATGTGAAAATGGCATTATTAGTTACCTAACTGTAAGCTGTTTTCCATTCTTTCTCCCTTCCGGAACTACACTTTTCCTTTAGACAGCCATTCTTCTGGGATATAGTTCATGTTCTTTAGGAAAAATTGGTCACATAGGGCAACTTCAATACATAATCATAGTAGGTTATCCTATTTACCTTTGCAAAAGGGTTGTTTTACTAATGTAAGTCTATGCCAATCAACACCTGACACTTTCCTAAAAACAGTGGTTGGTTTAGAAATGGGCATGTGATACAATTCAGTACAATGAGATGATAGGTGAGTTTTTCTGTGGGTCTCTAAGAAAGGTCTTCATTCTTAAGAGTAAGCCAGGACTAAACCAATCTTTAATGAGTCAAAAAATATCCTTATTGTCTAAATCACTTTGTGCTGTGATTTATGTCACTTGTAGTCAAAAAATATTGATTAATGATGTCTTTTTTTCCTTCACTTAGCACAACTTTTAATTTTCTGCTCTCAATTACTGAGTGGATATTGGTTCTATTCACAACTGAACAGTAGAGAAGAGAATAGTTTTAATCATAGGTAAATTAAGATTTTTGAGACATATAAGACATCTAGAAAAAGATACCTAATTGTACATATCTAGTCTTCTACAATGAAATCTAGATTGCAGTTCTAGATTTGGAAATCACTAATGTTCAATAGGTGTTTTAAGTCATTGTACAATATTAGGTGTAATATTAATCTAGTGAGTGAAAACCAATATTCTTTTTTACAGCGACATAGGATAGAATAGTTAAGGTTGGATAGGATACAAAATATCAACATACATTGAACGTGATAAGGGAAAGTAATGTTTCTTAAAACTTTTATTTTTTTTTTCAGTTATATACATTATGGTCTAGATCATAATGTTAGATATATTTCTTACTATAAGTGATAGTCAAAAGAGTTTTCAAAACACTGCTATAGAGTAAGAAACTTAAAAAACTGGCAGGAAAACCTGGGAGTCGTGTAATGAGAAGGCATGGGAAGAGATATTTGAACAGGAGGTGGCTGGTAAGGTAAAATGTGACCAGAGAAGTAGGAAGAGGAAGATGCAAAATTCACACAGAATACTGTCACCCTTTTCCAAATGTATCCATAATTTTCTTTTAGTAAAAATTTCTGGTGCAACCAAAGACTGATGTAGTATCAAATTTGGGTAGGCCAACATTTGATGCAGTGCCTATTGTATGTCTTATTGATCCTACTCTTAAAAAAATATGTCCTTACTTCACACACACTGATCCTTTATGACTGCCTCACCCAGTCTCCTACTCCTGAACTCCCACATTTTTCAGTACTTTATGTATTTTACTGTCATAATTTTTGGATTTCATCAGATTCAAAAATTTTTTATTCTTTTTTTTCCATATTAGCTTAAGAACCTCTAGTTCAGGTATTATAAACTTAGATTACTTGACACCTTAGAGTGACTGACTGTCAAAACAAAAGCAATAAAAATCATTAGTTTTCTTTTTTATAGCTGAATCATCTTATAGAATATGGTATTTTTCAATGAAATTTTAATGAAATTGGCATGTGTAGACTTAGATTTGAGGCTGAATCAGTTTTTCACCTGAATCATAAGGAAAATATAATTTTCACAGAAGAAGAGGTAATGTGATGTTATAGGCAATCCCCAGAGACTTAGTTGGATCAAAATTTAAATTTGCTTTTAAATAGATTCAAAACAATGTGAGTCACTGTTTTCTGCATTATCCCATGAAATCATAAAAATTTCATACTGGCACTTAACACGTCAATGATATTTTTTAAAGGCTTTCTTTTGGGAGATTTGCTTAAGCAGTTGGAAGAATTAATTTGCTTTCTCATCAAGGTTCAGACCACACAATACTGCATAATAAAATTCTAATACATGCAGTTGTCTCTTCAATAATTGCTTCTTTATTATGTAATGTGCACTATAATTTCAAAATATGACTGGGAAATTATTTGATTTGCATTATATGTGTTAATTTGTAGTCCACAAATACATTTTTCTAAGAACCTTTGAATAAAATGGGCTCATCTTAAGGAAAGAACAGAATCCTTTGTTCCTCTAATAGGATCTGAATCAAAAAAGCAAAAATAGAAAATTTATAGATGCATGCTTTTTATCCTAAAGATACACAAAAAATAAAAATAAAAAAGGAGTGATTTATGAACAAGACTATTCACTACAGCATTATTTATATAATAATCGAATGGCCCAGACCTTCAGGGATGAAGATTTATGTCACCTCACCAGGCAAGAAACCATTATCCATTAAGGTGCTTGCCAAGGTCAAAGAGGATATGGTGGGTATAGTAGAAGATGATAGTTATAAATATTAGCTACAGCCTTTTGTCAGGTTGATGAAACAAAGTGATAGTCATGAACATTTCTTTTTTATTTTGATAGAAATATATATGTGTATGTATACATATACATTTGTAAGTTCTCTTTGTATTCTTTTCTATTTTCTTCCATCTAACATGTTCACAGTCAGAAAGAAGTAGAATATCTAACATATTCTAAGTTATAGAATACCGAAGGAAGAGCATGCTTCAGAAAGAAGAGAAATAAATATCACAGAACCTTGTATTGTTTTTGGGGACACGGTAGTGAATTTTTGGTTACATGAGGTATAGTTGCAATATATAAGATGGAATTGTAAGTTTATTATTACATTTTGGGGGAGTTAAGTATAATTAAAAGAGGGATATATGTTGGATGACAAGTTGGCAAAGGATGGAGTGTAGTGGCTTTATATTTTTTCAACCTAGCTTAGTTGAAACTAAATTTCCAAGTATTCTTTTCCATATATGGTTCTAGGTTAGGGTGACCATAAGCAACATTTGCATGGAATTTGAAGACCGATCAGAATCAGTTGCTAGGTTTATACTCAGCTCAGTGTGAGGTCAGGCACAGTGGCAGCTCATACAGCTTATGACATTTTGGTGGAGCCACATGGGGCAGCAACTCAGTAGGCAGCTTCTCCAACTTTCCCTGGATCTCCTCCTTCAAATTCTCTGAATACTTGTCATGTGGCAAAGTGATCCAGCTCTTTTGAAGGTACCCACATCATCAAAGTCAGAGGCTCGAAGGTGCTGAAGTATCATTGCCAGTTCAGATAAGACTCCAATGTGGGTTCCAGTGCATCTTCACAGGTTCCCATTTACCCTTGGTCTCCTCACTTTATGTGCATCATTCCCTCCTGATTGTTGGTCCTGCTGACTTTACGCTCAGGTCCAGATCCAGGGGTATCAGGCTTATGCAGATTGTTTAACCAGTTCTCCAGATTGTGTAATGTCTAATTTCTTACAATAAATCCTTTGGATCACTCATAGTAGTTCTGCTCCACTGATTAAATCCTAATAGATTCAGGAAGAGTTTGTATGGTATGCTATCTATCTTTCTTTTTTAAGAAAATGTGAAAGGATAATCTGGAAAGTAATAAAAATGGCCACTCTGTTGAAAGGAAAGAATATGGAGAGGAGAGGATGAAGCTGGAAACTGAAAGTGTTTGACTTAAAGTTTCGCCTTTGGAATCATGTAGATATTTTTTCATAAATTAAAAACTAAAGTTAAATAAAAACAAACAAAAAAACAAAGCAATCTCTTAATATGGAAAGAAACCAAAAATGAACCTAACAGTATGTAATTTGGTGGAATAACCAGATCTAGTAAAACCATTTCAATACTTTGACTCAAAAATGTAGAAATATATATTCTTAGGTCTGAAAAGAAAAACATACCAAATTTAAGCTGTTTTCAGTGGGCAGGCTTATTTTTAATGACAATATGGATAAAAGTGTATTTTGAAATAATATGATGTACATACACAAACTATTTTATACACATACATATTATTATAAAATAAAACAAATATAATTATGCTACCATCATTTAGAATCCAAAACTGTTAGAAAGAGAAAAGATACACATATTTTAAAAATCAAGTAAAATTTTACACATTAGGTAAAACTGTGTAATGCCAAACCTAAATATTAGTACAAAATCAAGATTAATTGTTTTTCTAAAATTTGTATATTTTCTAGCTTTGTGCCCTAAAAAGTCCTAGAAGCAAGAGCATCTCTAATGCCCATACTGTCTACCAAACTATAGTTTCAGTCAGAATAGAGACTATGTAACAAATGTCTGATTCAGAGTCTAGGGTACGAAAGTACAAAATGAACCTGAAATATCCCGTCGCACCTAAAAGCAAGAAATCCATCAAAGAAAGAGGAGTCAGGAGCCACTGTTGTTAACAGGATACCTTGAGCATCAAAAAGAATAATGGTTGCAATGAACTGAAATCATAAAATATGATAAAACCCATGTGTTCCTGAAACAAAATAAAAATAGAACAAACAGCAAAACAGAGTATCAATTATTGGACTCCTTAGGAGTTTACAGGGGTACTGACTTATTATTTGAAACTTGATATTGAGGAAATATCAAGCATTTATCCTACCTGTTTTCAATGAATTTTCATAGTCATCAAGTTGTTGATAAAGATTTTTATGTAAGAATCAAGTCTAAAACATGTAGAAGAGAAGATTAAACTAGAAAGTCATATTTTTGCAATATTTAATAAAATAATATAGGCAATATCATTAATAAATGCTAAAATTCTTATTTGATAGGGATGTAAAGATAGATGACATTTTGGAAATTATTGTTGAATCTTTATAAAACTGAATTCAAAGAACCAAATGCAATGTGTCTCTTCATGGAAGGCAGTCGGATGTTCAATAATTCGATCTAGCCACCCATTCTCAGGAAATAAAGAAAATTGTTGTAGAAATTATAAAAGCAGAATGTTGATCACTGCTGAATCTTGGTTATAAGAACAAGGAGTTTATTTTATTATTTCTTCTACTTCTATGAGTATTTTCTAATTTCCATAATAAGAGTTTTGAAACATATATATTTTGGTTTTTTAAAAAACTAAAATCTGAATTATTGGTGAATAAATTTTTTTTAGGAATAACCTTTAAGTTAAGGCTCTTTGTAAATCTGCAAATTGTGATTCCATATTTTTCTGCCTTCTCTATCATATCATGAAGAACAGTATATATATATTACTGTATAGTAAAAACAAAGTACTACGTGAAGTAGGATGCTGTGCTTGAGATGAGACTTACTAAAAAGAAAGTAAAACACTCTCCAGGCTTTAAAATGTATTAAAATTTGTGTTTTGTAACAAAATTACAAAAAGGAAAGACCTTTTTTTAAAAAAAAAAAATAAAGATCTTATTGGTAAAAACTACTTAATTTTCAGGTTTTTCACTTTTTTGTATGCATAAAATATTTATTAATATTGTTTAAATAGTGAATAATTGTAAACAATCTAAAAATCCAATACTTGGGGACTCATTAAATTTATTAGGGTACTTTTATACAATTGAGGAACTATGCAATCATTGAAATTCATTGTAGATGAATGTTTAACCACATGAAATATATCAATCATTGGAAAGTTCAATATACAAAATAACATTTATAGCATTATTTTACTAAAAACTTTTATGTCATGTAATGTGAATAGAAAAAATTTTAAAAAACTGTAAATACAGAAATACTAATAGTATTCTTAGATTATAGGCAATTTAAACTTTGTTTCTTTTTCTAAAATGTTCAGAATATATGTCTGTATTATTTGTAATCAGAACTTTTAGGTTTTTCACTATTATTAATTTTGTTCAGGCCTAAAATTCGGATTTTGATTATTTTCTCATTTTGATAATTTCTGCTGGCAATTAATTTGTGAGTATGTGCTATTTTAAATCAATGAATGAGTTTTATCTCATGAATTCAGAATCACAGGGCTATACTATAACACAGGTTAAGTGAGTTTGGGAAACTTTCCTAGAATTTCAAGTTCTCAATTTCCTTGTAATAGATAGTGGGTGGCTAGGGTCAAGCTTCCTAACATAGCAGTGGTCAGCACAGGTCATCTGCAACCCCATTTTTCTCAATATAAAATTCCTGATGATTTTCTTTTAAGGACAGTATTTGTGCCTTTGTGTCTTGCCCTTTTTGTTCTCCAGCCCACCTGAAAACATTGTGTTTAACTGGTAGGCAATTAATGATTGAATGAAGTAGTGTGAGAGCAATTAGTGATCAGAATGCCTACCCCAACTCTGAGAGATTAAGCAACTCTCAGATAAAAGAAAAGAACTGCTGAAAAAGCGAAGAGCCTCTCACTAGAGCACCATCAGGATGTTTTCCAAGGCAACTGCACAAATATCCCCACATGAGTAGGGCAACTTTATCTCTGCAAATGTTTGGAAAATACATCCTCTAGGCTTCTGCTTCCTGCTGTAGATCCGTAGGGTATATTAATGGCTGGCAAATAGTAGCATGCTGTGTCTGATTGCTCAGGGCACTATTTTTTTCTCCAGAGTTTGCATCAGGGAATATTTTTCAAAATGTTGTTAAAGGTCACTTGAAATCTTTTTGAAACTAAGAAAATAATGAGATGCCTGGAAATGCTGAGACATTTCCTTTCAAATTGATAGCTGAAAACACAATAAGCTGTATGTATATGTCATTATTAAGACTGCCTTTATTTTCTGTAAAGATGCTCTCACCTGGAGGAAGCAATATACATGAAATGGACAGAGTTCATAATAATCAGTGCTGAAGTTCTTAGGATATATGTTGCTGAACTCCTACACTAACACATTTTGCATATTTCCAAGAATATAACTTCGTTTCCTGCCACAGGTAATTTCCAATAATTAGAAAATACAGAATAGAAAAATCCTCACAAGGGTGCAGCTAATGATTCAAGAATGTCAAGATTCTTAAATACAAATCTCACTTTTCCCCCAATGAACAGCAATATCATTTCATATAAAATGTCCTGCAAGCAATGCTCTTCAATTCTAATGAAATCAGTAATGATGGTGTTGATGATTAAAACACAGATGATCTCTACTTACAATGGTTCAACTTATGAATTTTAGACTTTACAATGTTGCAAAAGCAATATACATAATAACTTACACAGGATATTTAACAGGATTACAAAATAGGTTTTGTGTTAGATGATTTTGCCCTACTGTAGGCTAATATAAGTGTTCTGAACAGGTTTAAGGTAGGCTAGGCTAAGCTAGATATTTTGTAGTGTAACTACACACAAACTTAGTTTCTTTAATATAGTTTTTCTCTCTCTCTCTCTTTCTCTCTCTCTCTCTCTCTCTGATTTAAGCTGGTTTGCCCAGATAATGGCATTGTGACTCCATTGGTTTTTTCTGCCCTTATCCTTCCACCTCTGGATGCCTGCTCCTTTAATCAGTAAGCCTTAGGATACAGGATTAATGGAGCCTCAGGTCTATAATCAAAAGAACAATAGACTTCGGTTAAACTTTAAACTAAGGATAATATCTTGGCTTTAGATGTGTTTCAGCACCAGGTCCATTGAAGCAGAATGACCCCACTGGTAGCGTGAACAGGCCACAGGACCAGAAGGGATGGAGCCTTGGCTGATTCCAGAACCAGACATGATGATCAATTACCTCATCCCCCTCTAATTATCCACTTAGTAGCACCTATGACCCCAACTCATTTAGTTTCCATGACTACTCATTTTTCCCCTATATAATCTGTTCTCCAAGACACCCGGGAAGCCAGGATGTTGAGAGCAATAGTTCACCTTTGGGACTTGCAACTCTTTAAGTAAACCTTACCTTCTTTCCTGAAAAACCTGCATGTATCTCTTCTTTGGCTTAGACGCACGCAGGCAGATCTTTTTTTGGCCCTGATAACAGTTTAGGTGTATTAAACACATTTTTGACTTTCAAATATTTTCATTTTACTACGAGTTTATCAGGCCGTAACTGCATCGTAAGTCGAGAAGCATCTGTAGTCATAATGGTCAGAATTAATATGCTTTCATTTGGGAAGTATAGTTATTTACTCATGAACAAGTTGGTGATATTTATCGCTTATAAATTTAAACAAAATATTCACCATAAAAATTATAATTATTAGCAACAATGAACATATCACTTAATAATCTGATACTATTAAAGTTTTTTGTCAAAGTTATCCATTCTGAGAAGTGTGTGAGAGGGAAGACATAAAATCATGAAAATTTAGACCTGAAATAAACCACTGAGATCATTTTATTTAACTTCGTACTTTTTCACAGGAGGAAACAAGAGACCCAGAAAGCTGATATATTTTGCCTAAAGCAATTAGTGCCAGAGTTGGGACTAGAACCCAAATTGCATTGATCTCCAAACAAGAAGCAGGAAAGAAGTAAGGCCAACAGGTACTGCCACCTTCTTTTGCAGCATGTAAATGCTCCCCATTCCTCTCCTCTCTGACTTGCATTCTTTCCTCTCCCTACATTTATTCTTTATGTCATTTCCAATTATATGAGATATGTAAGGATGAAAAAAATATTGGGACAGAAACATATAAGTCCAAGGTGATCAATTAATTTAGAGTGGACATGCTTTCTCTGAATTCAAAATAAACTCTGACTCCCCTCTATGCAACAGGAAGGTTTCTGTGATCTTGAGGTTGGTCCAGGTTAGGATAAGGTGGAATAGATGCAATATATGTTAGCACTGACTTACTATGAACCAGACACTGTTCCAAAGCCCTTTATATGGATAATCTTATTTAAGCTGCCCACATACTATGAGGTAGTTATCACAGATGATAAAAGTGAAGCACATAAGATTTTAATTGATTTACATAAATTACATAAGTACTACATTTGGAGCTAGAATTTCCGTACAAACTTTATGACTCTAGAGACAGTCTATTATGAAGATTATGCCAATTCCATCATTAATAATTGTATTTACATTTAAATTTTTAAAGTTTCATTTCAGTTAACAATTTCAACCTTATGTACCATGCATTTTACCACAACTAATGAGAAATAAATATCGCCGATAGGAATTTTAGCTTCTTTGTCTTGGGGCTGAGAAGTGATGCCTCCATAAATGAAATTCAATAGTGTGTTCAACAAATAGTGACTTTTTTGAGTATCAGGCATCAGGCATGAAGATACAACATGAAGCAAGAGAGATGTATGAAGATAAGTTGTATAATGAAGAAACAGTGAAAATAAAAATCCATGATTATATCACCTATTTATGTTACAGTTAGAAAATTCTCATGAATTCTCTTAAACAAATCGAAGAGATGGTAACCTATTGATTATGGGGGGAAAGCAAGTGTTTCTTCTAGAAATAAAAATATAAAGAATGATTTCTGAGAAATACTGAATGCTGAACACAGTGACTGTGGAAGACTTCCATTCTCAAATACTGACT
>KE766953.1:25666-38427 GCA_000465285.1 Eidolon helvum
GGAGTGGTGGAAAGACCCAACTTTGTTTTGAAGATATTAACTTTCTCAAAAGAGATTTCCCTGGGGCGATGAGTGCAGCAAGAAAGAACATCTCTCTTTCTTTAGCTCTCAGAAGAACAATTTACCCATTTTTATTTCTTATTCTTTCCTGAAATAACAATGAAAAGGTGAAGAGAATGTTTTAAGTCTCTGCCAGATACCTACTAAAAGAAGTTTCTACCATATTTTTAAAGGAATGGCAATGAGATTAATAGACAGGAAGAATTTCAAGAACATATAACATGGGGTGTGATTTAAAGTCTTTTTCCCAGATTACTCAGAATATTAGAATTGAAAATGAAACTTCTTATTAACCCTAAAATGGGAAACAGCAGTGAACTTGGCATTGATTTTTATCTATGTAATTTTTATAACCCAGTGTATTTCTGCTTGATCAAAATTGGAAGCAAACATTTTTATACCCATGTAATTCCGTATAAAATTGATTAAGGACTTCTGGGCTGTTTCCTTAGAAAATGTGTGTGCATGTTCATATTAGCACATTAGTCTTAGATAGAAAAATTTGCTGGGTTAATTCTCTTTGTTCTATTCTAGGACATGTGTAATTAGCCCTTTAAAGCTTGCTGAGGAGGGTGACTCATATTCAGATTTGTCTGGGCTCCAGTGTGCAGCAGTAAGAAAAGTGGTTCTCACTACCAGTCTCTGCCTACTGCTTTCAGTCTCAGCCTCTAAATCATTGAGATTTTTCTTTCTTTCTTACAGTCCTCTGGAATTGATCCATTGGTAATTTAATCTTTATAAAATAAGTCACTCTTAAAAGTATCAAAGTGAATTTACTTACTGTGATTTGATTGATACTGGATCTTAATACAAAAAAATATTCTAACACAGCCTGTATCATGCATAATATTTTCAGATTTAGCAACAATTCGTGTTTGTGGCAGGTACCACAAATATTTGTTAAATAAATGGGTGAATCTCTTCAGTCCCACAGTTCAGGAGCACCCTAGCAAAATGAAATTAGAGCTAGTCTAAATCAAGGTCTTTGGAGTGGTGAAGAAAGGTGAGCGGAACAGCTGGAGGTGATTCACAGGCCAATAAATCCAGAAGAGAAAGTCTCAAAGACAAATCCTCCACTTAACTGCACAGCACCTTGGAGAGAAGGCCATAAAATCATAAAATTATGTGTGTGGACCTTATAAATTGAAACTATTGGATGATGACACTGGTTTTGTTATTATGTAAATGGGAACTTTGACAATATGAATTATAGTTCTGAGGACATGCTAATGGTGAATTATCAGAAATAACACTTGATGATCCTCTGGAAAAAATGTTTAGTAAGCCTCTGTATTTTAGGCATTGCAGAGGATAGAAGGAAATATAGGGAAATGGGTCCCATTCTGTATCATGCACATTACTTAATGCTTATAACGATAAGTGAATAATAATTTCCCTCATGTTGCAGATGGGCAATGAAGTAGACAGGTTAACAACTTTGTTTAATGTCGCATAAATAACAATAAACGAAACTAAAAATTAAACCTAAGCCTATTTCCTTTTTATTACTCTACTCCAAAAACCCACAGTAGAAAACAATGTGAAGTAAACACCAATATACTTGTAGAAATCAGAGTACAGAGAAATTATATTAGCAGTATGTCTGGCTCATAATAGGATAACCTAAGAAGTTTGTTAGTGAATAAGTAACACATTCAACACATTGATCTTTAAAATATTTTTATTTATTTTTATAACCGAGCTAGTACCTCAGAACATCTTCCTCCCTGCCCCACCCCTGTTTTGCCTAAATGAATTGAATGGTTGCTTCTATTTTCTAGTTTCATATCAACTGAAGAGATTTGATATACAAGGTCTTATTTTGTCATTACAAAATCTGCAAACTCTAGCTACTGATGAGTGAGTTGTTTAAGGTCAAATTAGAAGTGTTTTCTCACATTTTATCCCTCAGATTTGGGGTTTGAATCTTCAGACACAGAAATCAAGTTTTGCAATTTCTAGCATTAAACAAGAGCATAAGATGCAGTCTTTAAAAGACAGAAATGAGAAGTAAATGCATCCCAACCTTTGGAACATTCTCAGAGGTTTATTATTGTTTCCCCAGCAAGCAGCAAATATGGTTTCAAAGGCCCTAGAGGAAATTTGTTAAAAAGGCAGGGAGGTGGCTATGGACTTTGGTCTATTTTTATTTCTCCCTGGAAATTCTCTATGGTTTTCACACAAAGTGCTGGAAGATGGCACTACTAATTAATTTTTTCCTCATTTATTTATTTTTTTTATTCCCAGAGGCTGCTGTTTTGAAAATCTTAAGAGAGTGAAGCGTGTCAGGGTTTCTAAGAATAGTGCAACTACCCACCTGGAGATTCTTTCCAAGATAGTGGGCCTGGAGGAAACACCTATGGAGCAGGTATAATAACTTGTTATTTCAATTCCTTCCAAATACGTGGAAAGATGAGAACACTAAATATGCTACCTGGAAAGTTTCCTGATGTAAACATTTGAGTTTATAAATACAAAAAAAGAGAATATACTGAGAATTTACCTTCAGTTTCAGCATGCTATATTATTATTATTCTTATTTTATTTTGACGCAGCTATAGATAAGAGTTACACAATTTGTGCTAGATGGAAAGACAATTCAGACTACAGACTTCAGATAAAATCTCAGTTCTCACACTTATTAAATGTACCACCTGGAGAAGTTAGTCTCTTTAGTCCTCAGTTTTTTCACCTTTAAAATGAAGATACTAATAATATCTACTTCATACTTGTCATGAAAGTTAAATGAGGTAATTCATGTTTACTATTTAATAACAGAAGCTCTGGCACACAGTGAGTTCTCAAAAATTATTATGATGAGTGATGATCTTTATGATAATGATTATATTTGTATAGAGCTCAAGTTATAATTATATCTATGATTTTATGTTTTTCAATTGCTACAAAATAAGTAGTAGCCTCATTTTCTGATAGGCCTGGAGAGTAAGACTTCATGAAACCAAAAAAGAAAACACTTTCTTAATTTAAAAAAAAAAAAAACCTGTAAAAATTAGGAGGAACAGAGGAGAGAAGGGAAGGTTTTCTTGTGTTGGTGCACTCACAGCAGAGTTCTCCTACCCTTAAAAGCTAGAGAAAGAGCAAAATAACACCCCCTTCCTGTTAATATCAGTGGGAAGAGTCAACTGAGAATAAGTGACTTTCTTAGGATCACAGAGTGATTTAATTTAGTCACAAATGAGAAACAGAACCATCATGAGTGTTAAATTCCTCATTTAAGTCAAGTCTGCAACTTTTTCTGGCTTTTCCATTTTTACACTGCTCTTTCTACTTCTTGACAATAGCACATTAAAAACACTAATAAAATTTTGAGGCTAAGGATATTTCAAATTTTGCTATATACTTCTGAGGTAATATCTGTCATCACATGATAATGACAGCACAAATAATAGGTAATGGTAGTTACTGTTCTTTCAGAAACCACAGAGAATGTGAGCAGGACCAGTGCTCTGTGCATGGAGTGCCAAGCTTCATCCATATACCAAATAGACCTAACTGGAGGGAAACATGAATATTTAATATAAAATGTTTTGACTGAGAGCAACTTTCCTAAGATTGCGTCTACCATTTAACATTTTAATTCCTCCTATTTTTGTAACTATGATCTTCCATATTTTATGTGATTATAAAGATCAGAATATGGCTGAATGAAGAACTGCATCTCTTGCCAGAGATTTTTGTTTTCAAACTGCAGAGGTTCTGATGTGTTGTTTAGTCATTTTGGTTTGAATTAAAGTTAAGTTAATCTTGCCTGATTAACTTCTTTTCTTTCCTCCTGTTACTTCCTCAGGGTGTTCTTGCCTGATCCTCAGTCAAGGCCAGGGACTTAGTTATAAGTGCTGGCTGGCTTCCTTTTTCTTCTTTCAAGGCACTTTTCTTTGTTAGTAATTCATATTTGTTACTGGGCTTATTTAATTAATTCTCAACTACCCTTACCAAACTATAGTTTCAGTCAGAATAGAGACTATGTTTCCTCTGCTCACCAATACTCCTGTCCGTCATCATGCTGGACAGCAAGTAGACATCTAATAAATATTTGGTGAATGAACACTTATTTTGAGTTAGGTAAAGGAATGGTTCCTGGACTCATAATAAAGTTTGTTCATGTTCATTTTTGGAGAAAAGATTTATTTGGAAATAGTATTAATTCTTCATTTTGGTCTTCATGAAACTTGATCAATAAAAATTTTCAAACTTTTCCCCAAAATAGGTATTTATTTTGGGTGGAAGGAGTCACTAAGTTTGTATTTACAATGGTACTCAGCAAATAGATAAACCAATAAATTCCAGCATAAGGCTGGTGGTGGAATCTTATATTTTAGTGACGGTTAAAAACATATGTGATACCTGAAGTTGCTTCATGAGTTTCATGTGGAAGGCTAGCTCCAGAAAGCCTTGGTCCTTTCTAAGGTTTTCTACCCACAGTTTCACATCATGGTGATTAGTCCAGTTATGAATTTCTAGGGAGAGCAGTAGGTACCTTATGATCAAATCTTACAAATTTTTTTTTTGGTTTATTTTGATAATTTAATTATGGTTTTAATCCAGAAGGCTGCTGACTTGACAACCCTCCATTCAGGCATTTAGGGACATGGTTAGGGACTGCCCAGTGGTTTTACAAAATTGCCAAATGCCTCATGTGTACCTCCAAATCTTTCTGTCAGCTTCAGTACCAATATGGCTTCTTCCTATCCTGCTTTGAGTCCCTCTTGGGTCTTGTCTGCTCCTGTTGGAGAAATTCTGCCATTGCTATGACCTACATGGGAATGCCAGTACCCATACCATGGGATGCTGTCCCTCTGACTATGTACTAATAGTTTAAGTGCTACATATGCTGATTTTCATGCATGAAGAAGAAGATGATCCTTTCCAACTTTTAGAAAGGACTTCTTATCCAAGAACTGAAATTTCACAAAGTCTCCAGGGAATCATTCCCACAGAAGCACAGTCCTATAGTGATGCTAAGAAGCAGGAAGGATTGTGAATGTTCTTATCTCATCAGTTCTTTTTCTTCTCCCCTATTGCTTTCTGCTACAAAGAGGGCAGGATTTGAACGTTGAAAATGGGCTCTTAGCTTAGAGTGACTTGGGCAATCAATCTCTTTAAAATTAGTCTTAATGTCTCCTTACCTTAGGTAGCAGTGATAATTGCAAGAATTTTCAGGAGTACCCTGAAAATAGACAAATTTTATCTTTGTTGCCCTCTTTTCTCCATCTCTTATCCTTCCTTTCACCCTGTGGAAATTAGGACCTTCTTAGTATTCAGTGTCTAAGCATTGTGCCCTTGTGTCTTTTTGGCTGTCCAAATAACTTCAGATCATTTTTTATCCTTCCAAAGCAAAAGGTCCCTTCACTTCAATCCTTGATAAGCTAAGTGTTATGCTGATGTTAATAATTCAAAATAGGGGATAATAGAGGGCTGATATTGCCATGAATTTTTCCACTTAAAACATTTGACAACACAAATGAATTTCAATTAAAGAATATTTTGAAAAAGTTATGCCTATTTCTTAGAAGGAGTAACAAAACTTCAGTCACACAATTCCCTTTCCAGTTAGGATCTTATCACTTCACTTGATTTTGCAGCACTCTGGAAATAGCAAAGGGAAGAAGACAGGTATTAGTTATTATAAGCATTCAGGAAAATTTTGAAACCTAGAAACATAATTTTAAAAAAATTTAAAGCATTCTAGTATAAACAAAGGTACAATTTTAAACAAAATTTGATGAAAAACAACTGTTTAACTGCCTCAATCCTTAATTATTTTTAATAATGTTTAAATGTAAGCCTAAGTTTCTCTTTTGGTGTTAATTTTTTTTCTTATATATGCCAATAGAAGAAAAAAATGTTTATTAAATATTAAAATTTCTTTATACAGTGGTAGAATAAATCATTTGTGTTCTTTAATTCCCAGGGATCTACAGTTGAGAACTTTATTTCCATCAGAAGGCAAACTTTCTAATTATTGGGCTTGGCCATGAAAAAAATGGTGAGCCTATCACTATATTCTTCTCCTTAAAGAATTATGCCATCAGGGAAACATTTATCTGACATCTGAGTTTATCCCACTCTGATAAATGTCTGTCTATCACAGTTTGCAGAGTATCTATGCCTGGAGTCAAGAATCATAGTACAAAGAGGCTTAGGTGAAGAAAGCCATCAGGACTAGTTATGTGGGAGGCATACAGTCACAGTGCCTGGCGTTGGAGGCCTTTCAGTCAGGCAGGCACAACAGAATTGTCAGAGTTCAGCCATAGCTCTTAATCTAATTCAGTAATTTTCTTCAAGTATATCCAAAAAAGTGCAAATATGCTATTCAGTAAACAGGCAAAAAGTGGTACTAGGAATTTAGTTAAGCAGTGGTTGAGCAGTGGTTGAAGGAAAATAAGTGAATAACCCTTAGGGGCCAACATACTGATAATTTACCTGATATTTTAATGAAAACTAGAAATAGGAAGGCATATTCCTAACATATTTTAAAATATGTTAACATGGCAAAATAGACAATACACTGCACTTAGAGTTAGATAGTAGGAATTTTGTGAAGTTTCCTCCAATTGCTATCGACTTAAATTTTGAAAAGCACTTCTCCTTTCAGTCTGTTCATTTATAAAAGAAATTTACATGGCCTACTTTCCTCATAAGAAAAATGGAGAATAAATGAGGGGATGCACACAAAAATGCTTTTAAAGTTAAATGCTAAGAAGAAACGTAAAGAAGAAAATAAAAGAGAGATTCCAACATCAGTAATATGATGGGGAGCAAGTAAAGTGGAGGACAGGGGACTGTCCAACAGAAAGAATTAAATTCCACATTCAAATATAGAGAGGGGTAGGTTAGACTAGAGACACAATGAAAAAGCTGATCAGCCTATAGGAATATTCTTTTGTTGGTTACATAGACTAATCCCAGATAAGTCATCACCTTTAAAGCGCAAATTATCTCTTGATCTCTACTCTTTAGTTACTTTGTATTCTTAAACTCTTATAAATTGGTTATTAATAGCAGTCCATATGAACTGAAATTATTTTCTGGATTGACAAAAGGAGCAATGTAACACCGTAGACCAATAGCAATAAACTAGAGCCTGTGTAAATCAGCATGTTCAACGCTTTTCCTTGTACTTAATGTCCCTGAGGAAAAGAAAGACACCAGCTTCTCTTTAGTTTCCACCTCGGATTAGGGAGTGTGCCTATTTCATCGAATCTTCACAGGCATCTTATGAGGAAGGTGCTATTTACATATGGGGAAATGAAGGTCTATTGAGGTTCAATAGATTAATAATAGTAGGTCTTCTAAAGTCACTTAGAAATTCTTAACTGTGTTTACATTAAAGAAAAAAAAATCTCACTGATGAGCAGACAGAGATTGGTTTTATTTCTATATTATTGCCAGCAATAGGGAAGAGAGTTCAGATCAAGTCTGAATATCCAACTCAGCCGAGACAAAAGGCAGAAGGGTTTTTACGCGCTCAAGTGAGCTGGTGGAGGACATGAGAGGGAATGGTGATCAATGAGATGGAAAGAGCAGTTGAGTTGGCCGTGAATTTCCTCTGTGATCAGACCATCTATGTTTGCTAATGAAGATCCATTCATCCAAGTTAGGCTCCTACCCTCCCAAAGACACTGGGAGACAGGGGTGCTATTTCCTTGAACGTTTAAATTTCAAAGAGATTGTTAGTTGGTCCTTGAGAAAGACATTTTCTGAGTTGTAAAACTAGCAAAAAGCTAAGGACAAGTTCAAAAGCATTTCAAAGAAGTTGAGAAAAATTTTCTGAAGTAAATGCTCTAAAAAAAAAGGGAGGATATAAGCCTATTTCAGGATAAGAACTCTAAAGTTTAGCCAAGCTCAGGGGAACATTTGGACTATCTCAGTCAGTTTAAACTTTACAATTGTTATGGGAAATGTAAAACAAAGAAATCCAAACCAAGAAAATTGCAGGCCTTAGCCCACACCAATTAAATTTTGAAAATCAGTATCTCTGGTGACTTTGGTATTAATATACATTTTTTACTGTGGTAAAGAACATGTAATATGAAATCTACCTTTTTAACGAATTTTTTGCTTTACAATATGTACTGCTAACTATATGCAGACTGTTGTACAGCAGATCTCTATAACTTTTCATTGTGCCTGACTGATATTCTAACCCATTAGAAATGTGGTTACATTAAATAGAGTAACATTCAGTCTTAAAAAAGAAGGAAATCTTGTCATATTCTATACTATAGATGAACCTTGAGAATATTAAACTAGGTGAAGTAAACCGGTGACAGAAGGACAAATACTGCATAATCTCACTTAAATCCTGCTCAGGCATTTGGACTGTGGTTTGAGAATCACACGTGTAGGTGCTTGTGCCATAATGTCACACTCCAAACCACCCTGGCTGAGCTATGAGGATATTCCCCATTCTTCACCATTTCACCTTCCTTACCCCCATGGTTTTTTTAATGGCAAGGATTATTTTAGATTTGGTGATGATGTAGTCATTTCAGTTTTAGTGATGGTGTAATCTCTGAGTACTTAGTTATATGAATATGTTCTGTAAGACACTACTGGTTGCCAACTCTCTTCCCCTCCCCTTTTTGATTTATATATTCTGTTTTCCTTGGACAGTGACACACTCAGGGTAAATAGGCTCTGCCATAGATTCAGGAAATGAATTATGATTGGTCAACAAGAAAGACGAGTGTTTCCCCTTTGCTAAGTAACTCCTTTAATTAATTGTAAAAATGACCCAGTACTAGCAAATAAAATGTAAAAGTAATGTCCTGAGATGCTACTGGGAGGGATTTTTTTCTCTCGATACACAAAAACAGTGAGAATATTTTTCTTCTTCTTCTTTCTTTGAATGGATTGTACAGCAAATGATGCTTAGAGTTGAGACAGCCCTCTTGCAACTAGGAGGTAACAAGCTAAATGTTGAAAAATCAACTACTGAAGGTGGCAGAATGGAGAGTTAGAGGAGCCTGGTCCTTAATGATATCATTACATTACTGTACCAAACTAAGAATCACCTACTTCCAGGTTACTGTTAACATGTGCAAGATTCTTTTTCTCATTAAGGCAATTATTATTATGCTTGTAGTTGTAAGCATCCTATTTGATAATGATATCACATATGATGAGCTCAAACTGAGGCTTATGTAGAAGTTGCAGAAGTCATCATAAGAGAAAAGACAGTATTCTTTCTGCATCTTTACACATAGCCAGAATTCATCTCTCTTTCTACATCATAATAGTAGAAACACTTAACAAAGATTCCCTTGTTTTAAAATCATTCATGTGTGTGTCTCCTTTCCGTATTGAGATGTGATCCCCTGGAGAGTGAAAGTTACATTCCACTTATCTTGGAATTCCTTCCAACTCTAATTTAATGTTTTGCATATACCAGTTACTCAGTAGGTGCTGAACTGAGTGAATTGAAGTTAGAAGTCAGTAGCTGAGTGATTTATGAAGAGTGGACTAAAGTGTGAGTTGAATGAAGTTCTCCATGGAGATAAAAATGGTGGTAAGATTAAACATGTCTTTAAAAAAAACACTCTATGAAAAGAATGTCAAGAGATCTCCTTAAATCGGTCTTTGCACCCCCACCACAACCCCATAAACACTTGAATTATTAAGTTTAGGTAGATTAATAATTCTAGAAAGTCTTTGTAACTTTTCATCTGGTTCAATGAAAAAGATCTGGTATTCCTGAATAGTTCACTAAAATTTCTGTCTTATTTATTTTATTATGATTGCCATTTTTTTTAATGCTGTTTACTACCCTAAAGAATCATGTGAAACTATTGGCTACATCTCAAACTTTTTCACCTCAGCAATAGAAACATCACATCAGTTTGGCTCACTTGCCCTGCAAGGAAAGTCATATGTGCTGATAGTGGAGTTAAAAATAATTCTCTCTGTTTGGAATTCAAATTGGGTAGGAGACTCATCAGCTTCTAAGGCCACGGCCTTTCAGAACTGTCAACTGCCACTCAAGGGACTTAACATAGCTGCAAGGCATTTCAATACTAAATATTTTCCTCACAGCCTAAAATGTTTCGAAAATATACAAGAGGGAAGGAAGTCAGCCTAGGGAATGAATTCAAGCGGTCTTTATAGTTATGTGAATTCTTGTTTAACGTTATTTAATTGCACATAGAACTCTAAAGTGTCACAGAAGGCTCTATAGTCATGTATTCTTTGACATTAGGAAGATCAATACCTTCACTATCCATCACAGATTATTAACTATTACATTTTTAAAGATTGTTAGACACTGGGATTTCACTGACATTGAACAGAACTCGACTTGGTGTTAATCTGCATTAAAGTAAAGCAGTTATTTCTTCTGACCAGTTCAATTCTGTGATACTGCAATAAATTGTGTATCTATCTGACCTTGTCAAGGGAATAGGAATAGCCATTTAGAATAACCTAAAAATAAAATTTTAAATTTCACCGCTAAAAATGAACAATTATGTGCACAATAGATTCCTAGTCTTTGTTCTCTGTTTGACTGTCAGTCTCTTCCTAAGTCCTTCTCAAGCCACCACCCAACATTTCCACACTTAGCAACTCTATCAGCATGAACCCCCGTCGTATTTTTCAGGGGCTCCTATTGTCTTATTTTATATATAACTGCTTGTGTGAGGGCTTAAGCGTAGCTCATTGCTATCTCTATAAAGTGACATCTATAGTTCTCATGTCTCAGAAAACTCATTTTCACCTTTATGTAGTCTCTTAGTCAGATTAGAATAACTATCACAAAATATGAAAGGTCTGTATAGAAACTGAAATCTACAAAACATTACTGGGGAAAAGTTTAAAAATATAAATAAATGACCTTTTTCCATTAGTCAAAAGCCTACATATTGTTAAGATGTCAATTCTTCTCAACTAGATCTATAAATTCAATGCAATCTCAATCAAAAGCAGAATTCTTTGTAGAAATTGACAAGTGAATTCTAATATTCATATGGAAATTCAAAAGATCTAGAATAGCCAGAAAATCTTTGAAAAAAGAACATAAAGTTGGAGGACTGACACTTTGACTTCAAGACATTCTAAAGTGACAGTAATTTTGAGAGTGCAGTATTGGTGTCAAGACCAACAAATATACTGATGAAAAAGAAAAATAAACCCCAAAACAAATCTATATATATTTAGACAACTGATTTTTGACAAAGGTGCAAAGATAATTCAGTAAAGAAAGAATTTTAAAAATGGTGAGGTAACAATTATAATTCTATAGAGTAAAAAAAAGGAGGAAGAGGTGGAAGAAGAGAAGGAAAAATGAAGAAAAAGAAAGAACTTCGATCCACAGGTCACACCTGTTACAAAATTCAATCAAAAATGTAATAAATGTGAAACTTCTAGAAGAAAACAAAGGAGAAAAATCTTTGTGACCCGAGTTAGGCAAAGATTTCTTAGATGGCACTAAGTGATAGATAATACAAAGTATAATCTATAAAAAAATAATTGATTATACTTCCAAATTAAAATCTTCTGCTCTTCAAAAACATTAATAAGAGATTTAAAAGAAAAACAAATATTTGAAAATCATAAATATGATAAGCAAATTATATCTAGAACTTACTAATAAGATGATAAACAAAACAAACCTAATAAAATGAGCAAAAATTTGAACAGACATTTCACCAAAGAAGATATATGAATAGCAAAGCTCAATATTATAAGTTATTAGAGAAATCTATATTAAAACTACTACTTAACACTCTTAGATAAATATTAAAATGATTTAAATTAAGATTGTTCATATCTATCTAGTGTTGGCAAGTGTATGGAGGAACTGGAACTCTCATATACTGCTATTGGCAATGTAAGGTAGTACAACTACTTTGGAAAACAACTTGGAGGTTTCTTTAAAAATAAAAATGAAATGCACCTACTGTATTATCTTGCCATTCCACTCCTACATATTTATCAAAGAAAAACTAAAGTTTATATTCGCACAATGACTTGTATAAAAAAGTTTACAGAAGTTTTATTTGTAATAACCCCACACTAAAAATAGCTCAAATGCTCAACAGATAAGTAGATAAACAATGTGTGGTATATCCATACAAGGAAATATAATGCAACAATAAAAAGGAACACAGTATTGATACATACAAAATTGTAAATGAATCTCCTCCAAATTATGCTGTGCATAAGGAATCAGACAAAAAAAGTATATACTATATGATTCTATTGATGTAAAATGCAAATTAATTTATTTGACCAAAAGTAAATTAGAGGTTGCCTAGGGAGAAGGTCAGGGCAGGTAGAAGGGAGAGATGTGTCATGAGAAATGTCTTGGAGTTGATTGATATGTTAATTATCTTAATTGTGGTGATGATTCCTTGGGCATATACATATATCAAAATATAGCAAATTGCACACATATATATGTATTCTATGAAAATTAAATAATAAAACTTTCAAAAAAGAATCAGTGAGAGCTTTTCACCAGTTGCATATGAACAGTAAATTTACTCTCTTTAGTTTTCATTCAAAAACTTGAGTGGGCAGTGATATATTTAGCTTAAAAAGGAAAGAACAACAACAACAAGAACAACAAAATAGGTAGAGAAATAGGATAGTTGGCGGCAGTCATGAATAAATGAATGAGTGAATTTCAAATCTACTCATTCCTGGCAGATTCCACCTGAGAGCAAAAAGCAGAGGAAAAA
>KE766954.1:4749-22345 GCA_000465285.1 Eidolon helvum
ACCTCTGTCTGGCTCTGATGAGAAAGGTGCTCTGGACCCTTTCGTAATTACCTTTCATACATATGTTTGCACACTTGCTCACACGCATGCATGCATACGTGTGCAGACACCATAGTCACATGCATGCACAGAGATGTGCACACACGTGCCACAATCACATGGATGAGCACAGACACATTTTAGAAAACTATCATTTTATTCTTGGTGCTCTACGACTTGCCTTTACCATATATGTAAGAGTAGGCAGAAGAGTGTACTGAACCCCGTGTCCTTATCACCCAGGTTCAACAGTGATCAACTCATGGCCAATCTTGTTTCATATCTACTCCTACTACTTTCCCTTCCCGATAGATTAAAAAAAAATAATTTACTTTGAAAACATTTCAAACTTATAGGAAAGTTGCTAGTATAGAGAATACCCAAATACCTTTTAAATAAATTCACTTATTTTTAACATTTTGCCACATTTGCTTTATCATTCTCTCTCGTATTCTTTCTGTACGTGTGTGTATATATATGTATATATTTATAAAATTATAATTTTTTGGATGATCTGATAGTAGACTGTATGGCTTAGGCCTTTTTACTTCTTCATACTTAAATGCTTCATTTCCTAAGAACAAAGATATTTTCTTACAAAGTCACAGTGCAGTTATTACATTCAGGGAAGTTAATAGATAAAATGCTTTTATCTATAATTTGTATTCCATTTTGTCAGGTGTCCCAATAATGTCTTTATTTTTATTTATTTAATTTATTTATTTATTTTTGCCTCTAGTCTAAGATCTAGTCCAGGATCACACATAGCATTTAGTTGTCATGTATCTTTGGTGTCCTGTAATCTGGATTGTTCTTTAGCCTTTCTTTGCCTTTCATGACAGGGACATTTTGAAAGAATAAAGCCATTTATTTTATAGAATGTCCCTCAGTTTGGGTTTATCTGATGTTATTGTGTCTGTCTCAGTGTTATCACATCTGGGGCCACACGATCACCGTTGGTTGTGCTAATTTTTATTACTTGGTTAAGGTATTACCATTTCTTCATTTATGACCTACTTAAAAAATTTAGCCACATATATTCGTTTTATATATAAAGCAAGAAAAGGTAGACCTACAGCATTATTTTTCATGGTGGCGGCATTATCACCACCATCACAATCATCATTGTTGTCATCGTCATCATTATTAAAGGCTTGTTATGTCAGATGCTGTGCTTTACCTGAATAAATTTTCACAACTGCTCTGTGAATAAGAGGAAAGTGGGCTGAGAGAGTTAACTTGCCGAAGGCTGAGTGGAGCTTCAAACTTGGCTGGCTGACCCCTGTGCTCTTAATCATATACCATTGCTTTTTTTCCAGTTCTCTAACTTTGTGTGTTTTAGTTATTTCTCAGTCTTAACTTTTTATAAACAATGCTGCCATGGATATCTCAGAATAAACATTTTTATGAGTCCTCAAAATCTCAGCCCTTAGAACCCAGGGCTCTATTTCTTCCTGAAATATTTACGAGGCAGATGTTCTTATTAAATAAACATTAGGAAAATGTACTTGGCAACGGGTCTTCCTATAAAGTCATGCTGGCTGAGAGTTGGAGGGGAGTCTTCTGATTGACAAGAATCTTCTCTAACTGTGACCTCATAGCAGATGTGGTTATAATAGTAGGAATACCTCCTGAATGCCTGGGTACATGGCTATGCCTTTTTCCTTTGTGATTTTCTTAATCTTTACAATAACCCTGTGAGGTAGGTGCTAGCCCTCTGTGTTCAGATGAGAGCAGACATCCTGTGGCATCCCTGACAGGTGGACACAGCCTCTGCTTACGTATGCCCATCAGTGGGGAGCTCTTGTTTTGAGAAGCGGACCGGACTCTTGGATTGCCCTAATTGCTTAGTTACTTCTGTAAAGAAGAATTCACTTAAAATCACATAGAATTCACTACAGAATTCATTGGATCTCTTTTCACACAATATAGCTTGTACTTTTTAAATATCAGTGAACACTATCTGCCATTGTTGAGCACTTACCAGGGGTCAACCTTTGTTTTTAGTGCTGTCCTCACAGGCATTGCCTCATTTACGCACGGTGACCTTGTGAGAGGGGCTGCACTGTTTCCTCCATTTTGTCTGTGAGATGACTGAGGCTTGTAGCTATTAAGTAGTGAGGCCAAGACAGTCCCATCTCACCTGCATGTACTTACTTGGTGGCTTTAGAACTTCACCTCTAGATAGATGCCTGAGGGTAGGAGAGCAAAGCTGGTCAGTGGGGTCACCATAGAAAAATGTCAATTTAGAAAGAAAACAGCTGACCAAGTTTCCTTCCAAAACTCTTTTTGGTTTTCAGAGTTTCATTATAGTATGTATGTGGGTTCGAACAAGGAAAATTTAAGTGGAAATCTAGCAGACATTAATTATCATATCAACAAATATATCTATTAACATCCATTGCCGTTATAAAGGCTTACTGTTAAAGTCTAAAGGTGGGCACGTTGCTATGTGCAAATTTACCTTAGAATCTGTTCTACATGCTCCTCTGTTGTGGATTGAATTGTGTGCCCCAAAAAGATGTGTTGAAGTCTGTGAATGTGGCCTTACTTAGAAATAGGATCTCTGCAGATGTAATCCAGTTAAGATGAAGTTCTTAGGTTGGGCCCTAATCCAATGTGCTTGGTGTCCTTATAAAAAAAAAAGGATAGTGCCATACAAAGACAGAGACATGGGGAAAATGCCATACCACAACGGTGGCAAGTCCAGTGATGCAGATGCAGGCCGAGGAACACCAAGGATTGACATTACTATCAGACACTAGAAGACACAAGGAAGGAGTCTATCCGAAGCATCAGAGAGAGCATGGTGCTCCTGACACCTTGGCTTCAGACATCTGCATCCAGAACTGTGGGAAAATGCAATTTTGCTGTTTTAAGCTCACTATTTATGGTACTGGGTTATAGCAGCCGTAGGAAACTCATACAACCCCCATTCACTTCTAGGGGTTGATAAATTATCCTAAAGGTCGGAAGCCCATTTAGTTGCATAGATGCTTTCATTCCCTCTGAGATTTTCAAATGTCAGTATGTATAAACAAAAGTGTGTGTGTGTGTGCCCCCCTGTGTGTGTGTGTGTGTAGTCTATAGGTGGTTTAGAGGATTTTTGTGGATAATTTTAACTGTCTATAATTTTCTCCTTATTGTGTTTCTCTTTGCTTTCTCTCCCCTGGGCAAAATCCTTCCAGTTTTTCTTGGATTATTTTCCTAGACCCTTTGCCAACCAAATGTGTCTCCTTTGAATATATTACAGTGGATCAGTGTCCCTGACCAGTGTCTCTCTTAAAATGTGTTTGGTATAGTGATTATGGTGAGACTCTTACCTTTCTTTCCTTAGACAGCGATGCTGTATATCAATGAAATCTGTTTTTTTTTGCTTGTTTTTTTTTTAAGCACCCACACAACAGTTACTTAGTTTAAACCCTACATAATTTTTTAAAGCATAACTCCTAAATTATATTTACCTCATTCTATATCTTTTAAAAAACACCTAGATATAGAGTGTCTCATTGCTCCTATTAAATTTTATTTTGTGCAACTAGTAGATAAATAAGTCCTGGGGAACTAATACACAGTACATTCACTATAGACCTCGAAACTCTGTTGTATAATTAAACTTGCTCAGACACTAAATCTTAATTCACTTCTAACACTACAAGAAATGCTAAGTATGTGATACAATAGAGGTGTTAGCTAATGCTGTAGTGTCAGTCACATTGCAGAATAAATGTATCAGATTGATATGTTATACCTCCTAAATTTGTAAAATGTATGTCACACATATCTAAATATGAAAATATCTAAGAATTTTTATCTTTTCTCTCAGTTTCTCTCCCTCCCCCTTCTGCTCCCCGTCCCCCACTTCCCTTCTCCAGCTTGTTGAAATTGTCTGGGTCCTGTGAAAACAATCTCTCCCTTACGGCTATCGCCTCCAGATTCAATGAGCAAGTTTGCCTTCAAAAAATAGTCATTAATCTTGACTTTCTTCCTTTAGGTTTGTGCCATGTTTTTGCATTTAGTTTCGGCTGGGTGCTCCCACTTTCATCTGTTGGTGTGGGTCTTGCAGGAGTTTTGAGTGTTGTTAAATACCTTGCTTTTTTTAGATGCTGCCTTCTCTTTCTTTCTCTGGAGGAGAGTCTATGAATTTTTAAAATTAGAATGTTAATAAGACAAACTTACCACCTTTGGATTGTACCAATCATTTAAGAAAAACAATGTAATAATAATATATTTATGTGGAGGGAGCTGGTAATAAAATTTACTAATAATTATTGGATTTCCTTCTGTGTACTAGGCATTCTCATTTAAGAAAAATAATTTGAGGTAAAAGTCAAATACCATAAAACTAACCTTTTTAAAGTGAGCAGTTCAGTGGCATTAAGTACATTCATAATGTTGTTCAACTGCCACCTCTGTCTAGTTCCAAAACATTTTCATCACTGTGAAGTAAAACCCCTTACCCATTAAGCATTTTCTCCCTCTCTCCCTTCTCCTCAGCCCCTGGCAACCAGCAGTCTGCATTCTGTCTCTATGGCTTTGTCTGTTTTGGATATTTCATGTAAATGAAATCATACAATAAGTGACTTTTTGTATCTACACGTGTGTGTTTGCACTGGGACATGATGAAAATGTATTTCTTCTATTGTGGGTTGCAGTTAAAAAAGTTCGAAAAACACTTCTCTAAGCTACTCACAGGTTCATTTTTTATCCCTATGTTTCAACTTTTATGCACCTAAGCAATTCTTGCTAGTTTCTGTGTTCTTAAATATGGAGAAATTTCTCTCATCCTCCAAGTTCACAAATCACAAATTCCCTGAAGTTCATTTTTTGCCCCCTCACAGCCATCACTGACTGAACCTACATGCTTTTTCTTTTTCTCCCCACAAAATTTGGTTAGTGAGTGCCAGATTTGGAGCTGCATGCTTTCAAAGTTCTGTTCACAATCTGTAAATACCTAGTCTTTTTTGATTATTAAATGATCCAAAAGAGAGAGAGAGAGAGGAGGGGGAGAGAGAGACCCCCCCCCCCCCCCCCCGAGAGAGAGAGAGAGAGATCACACCCCCAATCAAAATACAAAATGTTTCCACTACACTCTCAAATTTTCATGCCCCTTCTCAGTCAGTCTTCACCCCACTATAGTCTGAATGTGTGTGTCCCCTAAAATTTTTATGGTGAAACCTAACACCCATTGGGGTGGTACTAGGAGGTCGTGCCTTTGGGAGGTGACTAGGTCATGAGGGTAGAGCCTTCCTGAATGGGATTAGTGCCTTGTGAAAGAGCCCAGGAGAGCAACTTCACCCCTTCCACCATAAGAGGACATAGGGGGATGGCTACAAACCAGGAAGCAGGTTCTCACCAGACACTGAATCTGCTGGGAGAATTCCCAGCCTCCAGAACTGTGAGAAACACGTTTCTGTTGTCTATAAATCACCCCGTCTATCAAAATTTTTGGTGTAGCAGCCCAAATGGGCTAAGACAAACACTGTGAAAACAAACTGTATATAGTGTACATATTCCCTGTTTTTCTCTTCTTACTGAGTTATTAAGCTTTCCTATTCTTTTTGGAGTTAGTACTGATAACTTCTATCTTTCAAAGTACTTGTCTATTTCATCTAAGTTGTAGAAACTATTGGTATAAAGAGAGCATAACTTTAAAAACATTCTTTTTAATGTCCAAAGGCTCTCTAAGGAATCCACTCTTTATTCCTGATATCAGTACTTGCTATATCTCTCTCTCTTTTTTCTCAATCTATTTTGCTAAAAAATTAATCGTTAAAATTTTTTCAAAGAACTAGCTTTGGTTTTCATTTATTTTCCACTTTTTTGCCCATTTTCTACTAACTGATTTCTGCTTTTAATCATTATTAATTTCTACCCCTGATTTGTTTTGGATGTAATGTGCTCTCTTTTTCTAGCTTATTTGGGTGAATACTTACAACACTGACTTTATCTCTTTTTTTTCTAATATTAACATATAAAGCTATCTTTCTCTCAACACCAGTTAATTAATATCTCATAGTGTTTGAAGCAATAAGTCCTTATAATTCAGTTCAAAATATTTTTAAATTTCTATTATAATTTTCTCTTTGAATGACTTACTTGAAACTGTGCAGTTTAATTTACAAATATTTAAAGATTTTAAGTATGTTTGCATTACTGATTTCTAATTCAATTCTGTTGTGGTCAGAGAATATACTTTGTATGGTTTAAATTTTTAAAAATTGATTAAGACCCATTTGATGACCTAGTACCTAGTGTATCTCTATGAATCCTCTATAGACATACACACACAAAAAGATGTATTTGGCATAGATTGTACTAATATTGATTAGGTAATGTTCACTGTTAGTGTTTTATAAGTTATCTATATGTCACTATGTTTTGGTTTACCTTTTCTGTCAACTTTGGGAAAAGCGTGCTGACATTTTCAAGTAAAATTGTGGATTGTTTAAAATCCTGTGTATTTCATCTATATCCTGCTCTCAATGTTATGTTTCCAGATATGTTAAGCGTAATCCTAAACAAAATGTAATAATTTTATTTTCGAGACTGCAGAAAAGAAGCAATATCTTTGAACTTAAGAATTACACTCAAAATATACTTCGAATCATCATTCAGGTTAATATAGGTATATAAATTTCAGTAGAATGCTGAAGTCTTTTGAGAGAAAATGATTCTACAGAGGATATGCTAAAGATTTCTTTACCTATTATTCAATGATGACTATGTAACCTTGTCAGTCATCATTTTTTCTTTCCCACGTATGTAAGAGAAAAACCAAGCACACGAAACTGTATTCAATATAAAACACAACCTGAGAAGTAGGATATTCTAAATAACGCTAATAATGTGTAGCAACAGGGGATCATTTCATCAGACTTTTGTGAAGATCTACTAAACACTGTATACCGTGCCAGTCATTGAAGATGTCTCCTCCCAAAATGTGTACACTGACGTAGACAGAGATAAATATTTGTGAGTGGATATTTTCAGTTTCAAATAGGAGAGTTCTGATGGAGGCACACCCAAGATGACAAGGCAGGGTGGCCCAGACACTCACACATGGCTTTATGGAAATGATGTTGCCTCAGCTGGGTCTTTAGAGGTGAAAGGATATAATACAGGAAAAGGAGAAAAGAATAATTCTAGAAAGAGGGTATTATAAAGAATGACACATTCGCCAGCCAAGCAGAAGGAATTGTTAATTCAGTATCTCTAGATAATAACATGAGGTGCATGAGAGCAGAATTAAAACCAGGTCATAGTGGAATTTGTACATTATGCTGAGGAAGTTGGGATCACCTTGCAGAGAGGAAGTTGGGATCACCCTGCAGAGAATGAGAAGTGAGCAACGAGTATGAAAGAGATGCTTTAAACAGGTAGGCTGGCTAAGTTACTATGACTTCCTGTTGATCAAGTTAAGAACAAAAGCAGAGGAAAGGAGACTCATCCGGTGGCTTCTATGCAGTGCAGCCAAGAAATGACAGAAGTCTGAAGCGAGGTAGTGGCTGTAGGGTTTAAAAACAGAGTATGGATTAGAAAAGTATTCAGGTGTTAAAATCTTCAAGAATTGGCCATTGACTGATTATGGGAAGTAGAGAAAAAGGGAAACAAATTAAACAAATTAAAACAAATTTCTATATTTTGGAGAAGTGAAGGGATCTGGAAATCATCGATCTATAAACGATGACTGCCGGAGATTTTCACGAGTGAACATGAGTGATTACAAGTCCCTCAAGTCACCAAAATTAAAACCTTGGAGAACACCAATGTTTAGAAAGCTGGACGAAGGAGTCAGAGTGTTATAACAAGATGAAGAACACAAGGGTGGGTAACAGGAATCAAGAGTTTCAAGAGCATGATCAACACCATCAAAGGCAGCAGAAAAATGTTTGTGGATTTGATAATGATGAGGCCTCTTAGTGTGGACCACTAAGGCCAGGGCACTGGGAATTGAAAGTAATGAAATGAATGGGAGTAGGGAAGAGGAAGAAGACATAGCAAATGTGGGCTACTCTTCGGAAGGTCGAGGATGCCTTTGTAGAGGTTCCACAGGTGAGCTTCATTGTCAAGAAACGTTGATTGGGATTTTGTTTCTACTACAAAAAAAAAAAAGCTGTCTGCCTTCGGGTAACCCTGAGCCTCTCAAGGGTCAATTTCCCCAAATGTAAATTGAGAATGTCTATTTTATGGGGTTACTGTGAAGATGGAAAGAGATGATACCTTAAAAGTAAACAGCACAAGCCTGGCACACAGTGAGTATATAGCGGTGACCAGTGTGCACAAACCTCGTGGAGGTTTCCTTTTAGTTTTGTTTTCAACTTAAGATATAAATTTTTTGCTGTTTACTTCATTTCATTTCAAATAACATATTTATTATTTTTAAAAAAAAATTATTTCTTCTAGATTGCAGATGAATAGGATTAATTATATTTTTCATATCATGATGTGGTTTTATTTTTTTCATCTTTAATTATTTGTTCATTTATTATTGTTGATGTTTGTTTATTCTTTTATCCTCATATGTCAGTCATCTTCTCCTGTCACAAGGAAAAGCATTTGATTGTGCCCAATGTTTGTTTTGTTTGTACGCTAACAAAAGGTTTTCATGTCTTCTTTGCATATATTTTAATTTGTCTAAATGGTCTTAGTGTGACAATCTGTTTCTTATTTTTTTCACAACACAATACAATTTTTAAGATCTCTCTAGGTTGTACATCATGTCCATCGCCTTCATTAAGAGTGAGTATTCATGACATTTTACCTGTTCTCATACTGATACAGAGATCACTTCCAATTTCTGCTACTGCCCGTGACATCTTCATACACATACTGTATATGATCTAGGCTCACGTCACATTTCTTTGGGGTTTGAATACCCTGAGTGAGTGGCTGGATGCCTCGTAAGGTGTGACGATGCTTCGTTTGCCTGGCTGGTTCCATACATTCCCCAGGCTGACTGGACCAGGTCATGCTCCCATCAGCAGCCCACCAGAAGTTCTGACTCTCCACACCTCCACCAACACTGGGCATTACCCTTCTCTCCATTGTTTTTTCAGTCATTTGATATAAAACAATGTATTTTATTTCAATCTTCATAATCACAGAAATTTACGGTATTTTCTAACACATCTTCATGAGATTTTTAATTATTATTATTTTTTTTACTAATAGTCACTAAATCACTAAATTATGCCCATAGAATGAAATGGAAATTTAACTGGTTAAATGAAGATAGCTAACCAGTCTCTAAATTCACCCTAGACCTAATATTAGAAGTACTTGTCATTTTATTAAACTACAATTCACCTTACACGCATATTTAAATCAGAGAAGAGGAAAGCTAAAGGTGATCTTAGCCACTCAGACCAAGCTTCTGGTTTTAACTGTAAGGACAGTTTCAGATTTAAAAAAAAATTTTTTTTTGGAATCATAATGGGTCTAAAAATGTACAGAGATCATAGTTTGGAATGTAGTAAAGTCTCACTACTGATGCAATTATGCTGTAGTATTTATCTATTTTTTTTTTCACTTATGTCTGAGCTTCAAGGTATGTATTCACTGGCCTATAATAGGTTATCGTTGTCCCCTTAATTCTTTCCGAAATCCTTGGATGAGTCTTACCTTTTTCAACATTCTTTTAAACAGCAATTTTAAAACAGACATCATCAAGACTCCATCTGTGTCTCACTCTCATTTTGTTGAAGTGATTTTTTAAGAAAGAGCGCTAACATCAGGTGATCCTTTTGTCATAGATCCAAATGCCCCACGAATAAAAATGTAATGGTAGATACCTACTTGCTATTTTCTATTTATGGTAGTAGATTGAATTTCAATTTGGAGTGTAATGTACACTTTTCTAATTTATTGAACCAAAACACCCCAAGCAACAAGGAAATCTGGTTTCCCTGATTTCTTCCTACTCTTCTGTCCAATTAGCTTTTTATTTATTTCTTCCCCATAGCCTAAACACAATGCAATTACTTAATTTTATTTTCTAACTCTATTTTGCTTTAGTAGAACTCCAAGAAAGAAAAATTCTCACTCTGAATAAAAGACCCATATATGCTTCTGATGGTTATTTGTTTGCCCAATATAGCATATGTTCGATTCTAGTTTCTCTTTTAATACACATTTAATTCTTCACTAGTATTATTAGAAAGATATTTTCTCTATAAATCTGATGATTCATTAGACAAAGCAATTGCATCATTACACTGGTGTTTTGTTTTGTTTTAACTCTTTGTCTAACCATAGAATAATAATTAATCATAAAAGAAAAATAAATAGCCCAAAAATATATTTCCTCCAATCCTGTCTTCTTTTTACTTTTTTCCAAGCAGTCCAGCTCAATTTCATGTAATTATTAAAATTGATTTATATGGCTGACTGTGCTTCCTGGGCTACTGCTTTCTCTATTCCTTAGGTTTCCTATAAACTATTACTTAAATACCAAGTGGAATTACACAGGGCTATGACCTTGTCATGATACAAATAGATGTATCTCTCAAAAAGGTAACTCTCAAAGAATTGAAGTATTTCATCAGTAATAGAAATAGGACACTAAATCTGTTTTTACGTTTTCATCTTCACTTGAGGGTGAGAGGCAATAGGGAAGTCCAAGAACTCAGTAAAGAACATAAATCCTTATTTTTTCTGTGATTTTACCCATACTGTAAATTGTAAAAATCAAAGCTATAGGAAGTTCATTTTAAATATAGAGTTGTCCAGCAGATCAGAACAAAACTGAAAGAAATAATGTAAATTCTATTTTTAAATGTTCGGAACTTTCTGCCAACCCAAAGAATGGAATCAGAATAAGAATCTCTGGAGAAAGGGATGTTTGGGTAGGGTGAGACCTGAGTGAAATTAGCACTGGTGCTGTTTAGGGCTTCAGTAAATGGGAAGACGAGCTGCTTCTAATCCACGGCTCTGTCACCACTGAAACCTTCACATTCTGTGACAACACACTTTAACATAATCATGAAGGTACTTAATTCAGACCAAACACTAAAAGGACCATAAGAAAAAGAAACAGCATACTTTGGATTATAACCTACCTAACCCATACCCATTTCTTAATATATTACGAGGAAATCCCTTATTTTATTTCTGTTCTCTCTGGTGCTCCAGGAGGTATAAAGTCACCACTCTCTCCTGTTATCAGGGCCCTCAAAGAATTGGGTTTTGTTTTTATTTATTTATTTTTTAATTCTGTTTTTCAGTATTGTCTTACTGAAATCACTGTAAGACATAGAAAGAATATTTGGTTTCAACCAGTCTTTGATAATCCAGATTTTACACATAAATGTTCTTAGGTTTTATTCCAATGAAGGGAATTCTTATGTTCTTCTATATCAATCTGGTTACAATAAAAACTATGATGCTGATTGGTTTATGACTTCCTATAGCCTTTGTCTTAGCTGGTTCTTGATTAAAAAAAAAAAAATCATCTCTGAAACAAATATAAGGCAGCTCTTTATCCTGATAGAAAATAGCTCTTTAAGCACTTAAAATTAAACATTTTTTTTTGCTATGTCAAAATATTCTGCTACTAAGTATATTCATCTTTGTTCCACTGTACCAGTGTTGATTTGTAGAAACTTTGTTAATACTTTGTTGTCAGTATTGAAACCCAAAGCCAGGCTAGTCTCAGGAACATTTAGCGGGGCTCGAGGGCTCTCTGGGTTAGTATCCGTGTTTTGTCATTCAGGCAGTGTTGACGAGCTCACCGAAGCCCATACTTTTTACTACACTTAATATGTTTTATGTCTTTAAGTCTCTATGTTTATTCATATGTTTTCATTTGTCTGTTTTGCTTTATGATAAGAACTGAGGAAAAGCCACAGTTTCAGGCTGGGTAAGTCTGCTCTGAGTGACTCACTTCACTATAATCCAAAGGACCTTCCTGTTGCTTTTGCTGCATCGTCAGACTTTCCAAGAGAAAACAGAAGAGTGTACACATGCTGTCTTCTGAGTCACAGAAGACATGGCACCAACTCTTGTGCCACGACAGATCAGAATCATCATCTTGCCCCCAGGGGAGGGGCATTGAGGGTCACAGCTATGGTAGATCATGTGTGATGAACTAAATTCTACGAGGATAAAAAAAAATGTACCTTTTTATCTGGGAGCAGAGAGAAAAATGAGTATTGTATAAGTTTGATTATTAAGGTTTTTAAGCTTTGTTAGATGCTAAATGCCTATTTTTAAATATATTCTACATGTGCTGGTCAGTAATACTTCTGTGAATTTAAGATGACATTCGCAAAGTTGATATTATCTTTATTCTTTGCATTTAAGCTTTAAGTAAATATTTGGCACAGTTAATATGGTCAGTTCGTCTTTGTAATTGGTAGAGCGTAATTTGATCAGATGCTCAAAAGCTGCTTCTGTTTTCTCTTTTAGGATAGAGATAAATTTCTTTCTTTTAAGTCGATTTGTATAATTATCTTTTTGTATTTGAAATAGCACTGGTTCCTGTTTTAAGCTCTTAGTTCTTTGTAATATACCCTGGCAAAACTCCTGACGATATGTGACAGTTACAACCTTACCTCGGTTTTAGAATAAAATTAAACCGCAGTGCTTTCGTGGACTTCCGTCCAATGTACCAAGGATGTAACTCGCTATGTACTGTTTTGGGGAGAGCTGATAAAACGGTCAGTCAAATCATATCCAGTAAGGCTTAATTCTTTTGTCAAACTCCAGGTGAGAAAAGTTGGAATTTAAAAATTTTCAAACTTTTTCTTAATAAAAATAATTTTTCTTCTAATAAAATTTGAACAAAGAAATTGCAAAGAAAAGCTGAGCTTTTCTGGATGACTAGAAGAGGGGTGTCTGGAGAAATTTCTGGGGTACATCTAAGCAATGTCCACAGACGTCTGGTACACAGCTACAAAGCTGTGGTGTTTCGAGTGGTATAGATATGCCTTAAACCCTAACAACCAGAGAGATTATGTATAAATAATAAAATACTCTGAGAAATAATGAAAAAACTGGACGAAGTGATACACTCAAAAAAGCTATAGATAAATTAAAATGGAATTCTAAAACATGAAGTTTAAATAACCAAAGGAAGGCAGATTTTTTTTTAAAAAAAGCAGAGCAATAAAAAAACAAAAAGAACAAAGAGAAAACAAAAAATTAATGGCAGACTTAAACTCATTAATATGTTAATAAGTAAATTAAACATAAATGATCTAAATGCAATATTTAAAAGACAGAGACTAGCAGAATTGATTTTAAAACATGATGTAACTACATTCGATGTACAAAAAAAAATGTACTTAAATATAACAACAGAGGCAGGTCAAAGTAAAAAGACAAACCACATTGTATCATACGAACATTAATGAAAAAGCAGTAGCAACTACATTAAAGAAAATTATCGGAGACAGGTAGGGACAATAAATAATCATAAAAGATCCAAGCCACCATAAAGCACAGTAATCCTAAACATGTATGTAGCAAACGACAGAGCCACAAAATACGTGAAGCAAAAACTCATAGAATTAAAAAGAGAAATACACAAATTCACTAAAGACTTCAACGCCCCTCCTTCAACAATAAAAACTCCAGACAGAAACTCAGCAAGACAAAAACTCAGCAACACCGTTGAGCAAACAGATCTAATTGCTGCTGCTAACGCTGCCCCTAACAACAGCTGAACACACGTTCTTTAATAATGCCCACAAAATGAATATATATATATAAAGATAGTCCATACACTGGGCCATAAAGCACACCTCGACCATTTTAAAATAACTGAAATCACAAAGAATGTGTTCTCTGGCCACAACGGAACTAAACTGAAAATCAGTAACAGAGGCGTAATAGGAAAATATCCAAACACTTGGAAACTAACTAATGCACTGGGTTCAAGAGGGAGGAAGGTTTTAAAAATACATCGAACTGAATGAAAATGAAAATACAACATATCGACATCTGTGGGATGTAGCTAAGCAGTACTGAGAGGGGAACTTCTATCATGAAATGCACGTATTAGAAAAGCTTAAAATCTGAACGTCTGCCTCAAGAACCTATTAAAATAAGAGAAAATGAACACAAAGCAAGCGAACAGAGGGATATTAGAAAGAGAAGAACACAAATCTATGAAGTGGAAAACAGTAACGTAATAGAGAAAATCAGTAAGACAAATAGCTAGTTCTTTAATGAGAATAATAAAACTGTCAAACCTTCAGCAAGACTGATAAAAAGAAAAGACATAAATACCAGTATCTGAAATGTAAGAGAATGTATCACTCTGGACCTTTTAGACATCAAAAAAATAACAAAGAAATACTACAAACAATTCTGCGAATATAAATTTGACAGTTTAGGTCACAGACAAATTATAAACACGAACTACCAAAACAGAAATAGAAAATCTCAATAAACTTATAACTCTTAAAGAAATTGAATCCATAATTTGAAATATCTCCAAAAAGAAATACCCAGTCTTTGATAGATTAACTAAAAATTTTTATCCAGTGTTGAAGGAATTAACACTAATTCTATACAATCTCTTCCAGGAACCAGATGAGAACACTTTCCAATTCAGTTTATCAATACCCAAACCAAGAATGGCACAAAACAGAAAACTACAGATCAACAGCACTCACAGATATAGATGCAAAACTCTTAACAAAATATTGCCAAACAGAATTCAGCAATATAAAAGAATATTATACACTCCGCCAAGTGGGGTTTGTTCTGGGGGTGAAAGGCTGGTTCAACGTTCCAGATTGATCAAATGTGATTCCCCTTTATTCACTATCTAAAGAAGAAAATCATATTTATACCAATCTATGCAGAAAAAGAGTTGACAAAATTCAACATCACTTCATGCCAGAAAGCCTAAGAATAGGAATAGAGGGGAAATTCCTCAACTTGATAAAGAACAACAACAAACAAACAAAAAACTACAGCTAACATTATACCTATTGGTCAAATAATGAATGTTTTACTTCTAAGACTGGAAACAAGACAGAGATGTCTTCTCTTAAAACTCATCCATCAGTGTTAGCAAATATAAGAAAATAAAAGACATATAGGTTGGAAAATAAGAAATGGGTTCCGTACTTGCAGATGAGTAATTGTCTATATAGAAAATCTCAAGGAATTGATAAGAAAACCCATAAAGAACTGATAGATAAATTCAGCAAAGTTGCAGGATACAAGATAAACCTACACATCAAATGTATTTCTATACATACTAGCAATTAACACATGGACACCAAAATAATATCTCATTCATGATTATTAAAAAAATAAAACTAAACATGCAGCTACCACACAAACCAGCAATTCCATTCCTGGGCTTTTATTCCAGATAAATAAAAATTTATATTTATACAGAAACCTGAAAACAAATATTTATAGCAGATCTACTCATTTGGCCAAAAAAAAAAAAAAAAAAAAAAGAGTAGTAACAACACAGATGTCCTTCACCAGGTGAATGTTTAAAATATTGTGGTACATCCATGTCATGGAATAGCACTCAGTAATAAAGAGGGATGAACTACTGACACATGAATAACTTGGAAAAATTTACAGAGAAGTATGCGTTAAATAAGCAATATGATTTTATTCGTACGGCATTACTGAATTGACAAAAGAATGAAATGGAGAACAGATTCGTAGTTGTTAGGAGGTTAAGAAAGGGTAGAGGTGAGAGGTAAGTGGATTATAAAAAAGNNNNATAAAAAAGAAATATGAGGGGTGCTGGAATGTTCTATATCCACACCAAGATTCTGCTTGTACTATACAGTCTTGCAGGATGTTCCCATTAGATGAAAAAATATAAAGGGTCCCCAAGACCTCTCTGTATCATTTCTTACAATTGCATGTGAATCTAAAATGATCACAAAGTAAAATCTTTAATTTAAAAATCAAATGGCAATTATAATAATTTTGGTAAATACAAATTGATCTTAGTAACAACTAAAAAAAATCTGAAGTTATCTTTATTACATTTTAGAAATTATAAAACATAGAAAATATATATTAAAAAAATTCACAACTGCTTTTCTCCTTATATCGCCAGTATATTGGCAGAATATTTTACAGTGAGCTTTGAGTCACCAGCCATGCCTAACGTCATTTAATATGAACATATGCCAAAAGTAAACACTGTCTAATTATAACGTGTAAGAGTGTTCTCTGCTGAAGAGTTTCGTTCTCACCAAACATATCTAGTGATCAGAGGAAAACATAGCCAATTTGCATCATCAGCCTACAATTAGCTCTCACACATTTTCTTCTTGCCTTTTCAGTGAGAAAATGTTTTCAAAATAAGAATAATATACACATAGTTTTACTGAATATGTAGTTGCCTATTCGATTAGTAAAGTGCATTTTGAACACGTAATGAATATTTAGTATAGGCAGAAACACATTGTATTTAGAGTTCTTCACTTTAGCGATAATAAAAAAAAAACTGCCAGTGATTCTAGAAATATATCATCTTAACCAAGTTATGACATGTTAAACATTAAACTTTACATGATGTAATGAATGAATTTCATTTTAGCAAATTTTAAAAACAGTATTTGCTATGACATCTGGACTAAACGTCCTCTAAAAAACAAAACGAAACACGGACATCACCTATACTTTAAAATGTTATTTTAAATTTAGCCACTCCAGATTAGAATTTCCATAATTACATACTTATCTCCTTTACACTATCAAAAGCAATGTTATCGTACAAAAGAAACTTTTCTATGAATACTTGAAAAACAATATGGTATTCAGTGCCTTCAAAATTATCCTTTTGCCAAAGAAAATTAAAGCAAGCAAGGGAAGCCCTCAATAGGCAAACCGATTTGGGTGAGGACCACAATTTGGAGCAGATCAGTTACACCTCATTGCAAACCACATGACAATGGTAATGCTATTTACATTTTAGCATTGCTGACACAGTCTTTTTTGCTTTTCACTGGAGCCTAGGGAAAATTATGTAATTATTAAGTATAATGATGCTTTTGAAAAAAGAGATTGTTTCATTAAATGAAAAGACAGGCTGCCAAATTTGTCCACGTTCCTTCCTTTATCTCTTTTTTCCCATAAAGCAAAAGTAATTGCTTTCTGTTTATTCTTTGCCTATTCTATGAAACTTATTTTGAAGGTAGTCATACGAAATGCTGGCATGAACAATAAGAGGTACTTTGTAGACTAGATGCTATTTAATTCAATATAAAAAGCTAATTTTAAAATAAGTCTCTGCTCATAATGACTGGAGGCCATGAGAGTGCTTTTCCACACCCTCAGCTGTCATGGGGACAGTGGACACCACCCAGGAGGAGGCGTTCTGGGTCATATAGCTTCCATTTCCTCATTTCTCTTTGATTTGATTAGAAGAGTATCAAGCATCTAAAACAAGGTGTACTTTATATACATACATACATATATACTTATATATATTAAATTTATTACATATAAGTTAGATAGATTAGATAGGTAGACAGATGATGATAGATGATAGTTAATAGATAGATAGATAGATAGATAGATAGATAGATAGATAGATAGATAGATATAGATAGATGAGAGAGAG
>KE766954.1:22402-32549 GCA_000465285.1 Eidolon helvum
AGAGAGAGAGAGAGAGAGAGAGAGAGAGAATATGAATCAGAGAGAATATTACAATCCCAAATTGCGTTTTTCTTTTATTAAGATGGTAAAATACAACTAGGGGTATTTTGAGTTGCACCATTAAATTATTCGCTCAACATCACAGGAACAATAAAGTAGAGCACTGAGGTTATGTGCAGATCTAGACTACTTAATAGTAAAATCAAGTTTTTCTTCCGAACTAAAGAACTGGATCAACCCTCTCCCTTTGCCAAACCCTACTGCACCCTCTTCCACGTCCTCCCTAGCTGTTTCTGTTAGTGTAACAACACAGTTAATACTGCATTCAGTTATCCTTGAATTATGTCATCTTGATTACTAATATCTCACAGACAACCTGCATTTAGATACTACCAATATTCAAAGAGCTACTGACCTCTGGTAGGTATACATTCATTGATCATTGTTTAAGTGTGCTAAGCACAACTTTAATTACTCAGCTCAGTGGGCGCCTTCTCTTGAAAAGATTTGAATACTATTTTAGTGGTATGATGAGGATCAGAGTCACAAAACCACCAGACTCGCATGTTGGGACATTAATAAATGTAAGGTTTGACAGTATAGGTAGATTTCCTAAGCAAGTATGTTATGAAAATACAAAATCAAACAATGTTTGCTTGTTTTACTGTAGCTATCTCAGAACTTTCATTATGTTAATGAACATGTTAAATGGGACATACTTTGGGAAATGCTAATTTTTCTATGGGATTAGTGGAAAAGAGAGTTCTCTATGTAAAGAAGGATAATATAAATAATATTCACTTTTGCAACAGACATGAACACAATTGCCTAAGTCGCCTGGCCCAGGGACGTAAGAATAATGCATTTAAAAGAATCATCTGCTACCCAATTTTCATTTGTTGTGATATTTGATCCAAACTATTTCATGTCTCCCATTTAACTTCTTGAATAAAAAATTAAAGCTAAAAGCAGGCCTAGTATGGAAGAAGAGCTGCCGAGGGCCAGCGCCAGGCCAGTGGGCTCTATTTTTAAAGCAGCCTTTTATTTCTGCATCTCTGATATCCAAGGCATAGCTTTCAAAAACACTTCTCTTGTGACTAGGTTCCTTTTATCTTTCCCATTTTATTAAAGGAGTTAAATGGAAGGTATTCTGAAACTCCAATTTAGCTTTTATTTTTCAATAAAAAATGACAGTCGAAAAACAGTGTAACCACAGGGGAGGCAGGGCGACCTGGCACAGAGGGGGTGGGCGCCTGCTGAGCAAGGAGTACAAAGTGTTTGGATAACACACGCACCAGGCTTTCTAAATACCTCGGTGAGCCACTGTAGACGAGGGCAAATAATAGTCTTCATCTTTGAATTCACAGGGCTCTTTCTACTGTCATGAAATTTTTATTTAAAGAAATCTAAAAAGGAGACCATTTGAATATGGTTCTTGAATACCCTGATGCACTTGTTTTGATTTGATGTCTCTTTGGGCCATAACTTAGAAAGTATAAATTCCATGTCTTCATTTTAGATCAAAGAGGTAACCCTTAGGCCTCTCTAACTAATCATACTGCTCATTTGACAGTGTGTCCTTAAGTAAATTCACTGAATTTGTACAGTGATGTCCTAAGTTGTGAACGTAAACTACCTGCATAAATAATATTCTAAAATAGCACATATTTAGGAAAGACTCAAGTTTGATAAAAGTGCCATAATCCTTGAATAATTTTAGAACAATACGTCAACCTCATTTTCCTAAGCTACACAGTAAATACTTAGAAGAACGTGATGCATTGCCTCATTTTATTTATTTTTTTTCTTTGCAGGACTCATGGTGGTTCTGCTCACTAATTTGTTTTAAGGATGGTGGCTGTATATGGATAACACTAATAATGGGTAGAAGATTATGATATAGAAGGAAGTTGTCTTGAATACAATATAACAATACAACATACTGAATCAAATATAACAATTTTTGCAAATATTGGCAGCCTTGTTTTCAGAAATACCAAATAAGAAAGACATTCAGTGTTGGAAAATGGAGGCCTGGAGGTAAATGCTAGAGTTGGGGCAGATCTTCCACCGTTCAGCCTTTGGAGAGGTACAGCGACAAGCAATCTCGAGGCCTAAGTCTACTCTCCTAAGAAGTAAATGTTGCGGTGTGCAGAGCAGATCTGCACATTCCAACTGGCTTTGCCTCCTGGATGGAGAGATTCTGAACTGAGTTAAAGCTGACTGACCCTGGGCTGTGCAATGATCTCCTTGTGCATCAGTCTTTTTCACTTAGATGAGCCAAGTTACAAAATTAGCGAGAATGATATTCTACAAGAAACATAAAAGTTTCTACGTTTTCTGTGGCTCTGAGTAATTCCCAGTGAGAAATGAGTGCTACAAAAAACATGAATTTTTTCCCCAATTTTCAGCATAAGAAGCCAAATGTTAACTTCTTTTATCAATCAGCAAATATGCTCCATGTCCATATACTACATGAATCACTGTTGAGTATTAATTCAAAAGCACCGAAGTGCTGATTTTTAGAGTTTACAATTCAGTGTTAATATTGACAAAGTGATTTCTCCGAATGCCGGAAGGAAAAGAAACACATAACAAATTATTTCGGTCTCATCTGAAGGGTCAGCTTTTGCACAGTGGTGTAAGAATTTATACTGGACTCAAGCTAGACTGCCCAGGGTTTGAATCCCATTTACTAGCTGTGTGACGTGGAGTAAATTATTTAACTTCTCTGTGCCTCAATTTTCTCATTCAAAAAAGGATAATAACAACACCTCATTAGAGTTCTTTATTTAAAAAGAATTGATATTTATAAACTACTTTAAAAAATATCTGAAATGAAATACTTGTATCTTAATTGTTAGATACTATTAAAATGGGACATGCAAGATAAGCCATATACCACTTCCCTTTGTTCACCTGGTTGTCGGATTAATGCATTAGCACATTTCTCTCTCAATCCACTCCTAGTAATAGCTGCTCTAGAGACAGAAATGTTTATCCAGCCCTCTTTTTAGCAGTAGTTTCGAGTTCATCAAAAAGTAAAATTAACTGGAAGGATATAACAGAAAGAATTGGGGGGAAAAGAAAACTCCACGATGGCCAAGTCTGAATCGTTTAGGTCATTTTCTACATCGCTTTCAGGGGAATGTTTTTCTGGCTGTCCCTTTCATCATAAAGCAGATTGCCCAATAGATTTTGCTTGATAAATACTTGTTTAATTTGCAAGCAAGTAAATTTCTTTGCCTTAAGCATTTCTGGTGAAGAGAAATATTTAAAAAGTTGGCTTTATATTTATAATAAAAGAAGCTATCTCCACACTTAAAATACAGTATAAAGCCAAATAGTTTAAACTTACAAATGAATGCATCGAATAACTCTGAAAAGCAAAACACGATCATTAAAAATATCTTTAATAAGTTGACACAATTTTGGTAACTGTAAAGTTAAAGAAAACAGACGTATCAGGTGGATTAGTTAACTTCCATTAAAGAAACAAGATTAACTCTTATACGCCTCCTTTCATAATGAAGGGAGCCATCTGCCATATTCAAAAAGTTCCTGGAATTGTGACTCTTCTTTGGTGTCTATATTATTACAGTTTCCATTTGGTATCGTAGACTAATTAATTGATTGCATTTTGTCTATTTTGACTTCATAGAATGAAAGCTTCTTAAAAGATGTGATAATACCAGAAATGGTATTCCAATGGACATTTGACTTATAACTTGGAGATAACTCATTACTTAGGAAGAGTTGCTACTAAGAATGGAATATATGATGCAGAACATTTCTGACTATATTAAAGACATTTAAATTTCAACATATCCTACTGCCCACTGCCCAAGGAAGCTAAAAAAATAGGCTTATTGCCTAGATAATTCAGAGTAACTTTTCCCTTTGCTGGAACTGTCTGGAAAATTATATCAATTTCCTTTTCTCAAGTTATAAAGCTCTTTTGCTGAAATTTGAGAAACATTGTTTTGACTAGTTGAAGGCATTCAGGAACTCCTATGCCCTATCTAAATTCAATACCACTCTTAAAAAGTGTTCTTTCTGTTATGTTTGTAACACTTAAGCTGAAGCTTAATTCTTAAATAGGTTAAATTTTAAATTTGTGTTAGGACAATAGCATGAAATCATTAGGAAACATCCAAACAATGCAGGCACACATAAAGTAAAAGTAAAGGCACCCTCGTTCAGACACCCCCACCCTGCTACTTTCTGCAGCACGAGCCACAGCTAGCCTTGTTAGGTTCACTTTCCTAGACTTCTGACAGTGTACATTCATGTACGATATATCTAGGTGGGTGTACATAGTTTATATATACTGCGTTGATACATGCAATGACTAGAGTTATTTTCCTACTTCTGGCTTTTTTAATTAACGATATATTTTGGAGATCTTTCCATGTCAGTAGAACGAAGACTGCATAATGTTTCAAAGCATCAAGAAGTGCCCAACTCATACACGATGAATTTCATGGTGGGGGTTTCAGAGTAGAAGGCAAGATGTAGTGACTGAATGCCAATTTACCCCACGTGGAGCCTTTTTGGTACCGCTGAAATTACATAGCATAAGATAACATGGTTCTTTCGACAGGGCCAATTCTGGCAGCACAAAGCATTATCAAACAACTAGAGTACTGCTGACATTATTGATAACTGACATGGATGCCATATGAATGGATGATTAGGTAAATCGAGTTAAAATTCAGAGTAGTAGCTTCTGAATATTTGATATATATTATAAGCTTGAAATTTTTATCAGGAAATAATAACTGGGAAACTTTTAATATGACTCTTCTCATAGATCTCATCCGATTGGAAACTTATCTAGTTGCTCATATGTTCCGTAAAAAGGAAACAAATATACTTTTTACTAATATTTCATTCATGAATTTGTTTTACATACTTCACAAAGGCCTTAAGATGATCCATAGCTCATCATATCTAATCACTTAGTGTTCTTCTCTTTAACTGATAGAGCAACTGATAAAACATAGGATAGTTTCCTTGATGTCTTCACTCCTGTGGCCAAGATGCTAAGTATCTTAACAAAGATCACATTGAGAAGCTGAATTGTCTTCAAATTCATTTTATCTCATTAATGTAAAATGTGACAATTTTGTCTTTCTTTTTTTGATACCATGATACTATGTGAATGTCCTTAAAATTAAACAGCTATCTCCTTTTTCTTAAAAAAAAAAGTGTGTTATAAAAAAAAATGGAGCTATTTTAAATAAGGAGCATTTATTATTATTTGCCAAAATTGCCTCAAATGGAAAGGAAACATTCTTTTAAAGACACGTGGTATAGTGAGAGCAAAAAATGTGAAGACTGGAAGGTATCTTTAGATGGGAACAGAAGTAGGAATGTAAGGACCAGGAAATTTTTTTAGAACACTAACTTCATATGAAACTATGAGCCCACACTTAACTAAAAGGGAAAGAAAGAATTCCTCCACATTTGCTCAATCAGATATTTCAATAAAAAGAAAGATCAACTGTAAGTGAAGTAAGTGACTCTAGGCGCCACCTGAAAATTAACTTTTATGGAAACATAGGATAGTTTCCTTGATGTCTTCACTCCTGTGGCCAAGAATAGGCAAATAGCTAAAATCGGAGAAAATATGATAAAGGTAAACTTAAAGTGGAAAGCCAAACTCTTATTATTCCTTCAGTTATTTTCATCAACAGCGATGAATGCTTTGTGGGTAATACTCAAGTATTATTAGAACTTCAATGGCATATATTTGAAAAACATTTTATCATGTCTTTCATATAAGAAAAATGCACCCTCCAGCATTACTTTCCAACTGACATCAATGAAGAGAAATCTCTTACTAGATCATCGATTCCAACGCAAATAAAGAGATGTGTTTTGCACTTTTGCCCATTGCCATTGGAAAACCTTGCGGATTTAATAGTTTGCTAAATGTTAGCATAAGTTTTTTAAGAAATGCTCATATAGTCTAAACCAAAATAACATAAACATTAAGGACATATTATTATCTATTTACACCCAGTATTCAACCTTCCATTCATTTATTCATGCATCTACACATTCATCCATTTCATTCAACAAATATGCATTAGTAGCCTTCTTCATAAAGGACATTTTCATGGCGTCACAGTGTTCTAAAATTTAGAAATATATATTCCCTTTGCTTCAGGAGTTTACTTTATACAGGTTGGGTACATGTCATGACAGATATATTACAGACAATGTGGTAAATACTATAATAGGAATAAAATTAAGTACAATTTAAGAAAATAATCAAGAAAATAAGTAGTAAGCATAGGAAATAAAGAGAAAGCCTAGTAAAATGTCAGTGTTCCCAAGTCTTAAGAGTCGAGGCATGGCCTTTTGACATTTTTCCCCCTAAAAACAGTTTGAACTGTGTGTTTATATCTTTGTGAATACCGATATATTAATATGCCTCAGTAATTTGACTAGTTATATAGGGAAGAATGATTTTGATAAAATCATCCAAAATTTCCCTTACAAAAGATCTGTTACTCCTTTTATGGTATGTATTGAAGTATGCACTTGGAATGGAAGTTATATTTGTAACTAGCATTGTCTTGTGAGTACACTGCATTAAATTTAATAGCTAAGCTTAAAGATGATGTCTACACACTTATCTCTGAGCACTGAATATATGTATGATTTGTGTTAGGTTTTTCTTAAAAAAATATATATATACACATATATTTTGATTTATCATGCATTAAAGGTAGCTGTCTCTTTATTTCTGTAACCCACAGCCTGCTATTGATTGGGGTGATTCTGAAGAGTTGTGCTGCTCTTTTCACAATGACATTATGCCTTTTAGAGTAAATGTAATGGTAATTTTCAACATTGTGAGTTGAGGTCTTTAACAGTCTGTCGCCAGGAGTTACCAGAACACACGAGCAAGGAGACTCATTTCTGGAAAAGGCAGATTAAGTGGTTTTGAACTAACCACCTAGCTGAATGTCTGGTAAGTCTGCAAAATTATAAAATGTGTCTGTGAATTAAGAATTTAAGGGACCAAGAGTTTGGAAAGAGGGGAGTTAAAAAGAGATAAACAGTAATTGTAACAATTTCTACCCCTCAAAGCAAAAGTGAAAGTTGAAGTTAAGGAGTTGGGAACCTGTGCAAATGTTCAGCCATCTCAACAATGCTACAATAAACAAAAGCTGGAGTCCAGGGCTTTTCAAGAAGGAGGCCCTCAGGGTCTTTAGTGCTTTCGGGATGTATGCCAAAAAGCTATACTTTAAGATTTTGGATAAATGGTTAACAGGCTGCCCTAACAAGGAAAAATAATGACTTTAAATCATCTCAGTTTCTAACTGGATTAGACCAATTGACGGACAAAATCGGAAGTATATTATCTTTCTAGAAGATAAGATCATGCAGAAACATACACTTTCTCTACAATATTTTATACACAAGAACAAAACCTCATAAAAATATTTTAGGCGTGAAAGAAGATAAGACTTGAGCAAAACACAACAGACAATGGGAACAGATCCACAGAGGATCTAAATAAAGGAGTTATCTAGCATGGATTTTAAAATAGATATGATTCATATGCTTAAGAGATTAAAAGACAAAAATGAGAATTTGTAAAGAGACTAGGATACTATAAAAATAAACCAAGTTGAAATTCTTAAAGAAAAAAATAGATATCTAAATGTAGAATTTAGTGGATAGGGTTAATCGAAATTAGACATCGAAGAAATGAGAATCAGTGAACTCTAAGATGGGTCAGAGAAAATATACAGACTGAAATGCAAATGGACCCAAAAGGCGGAAATATGGAATAGACAGATATATCAAACACAGTAAATAAATCTAACATACATGTAATTAAAATTCCAGATGGAGAGCAAATGGGCAGAATCAATATTTAAAAAAATAATGGCAGATAGATTAATTGGTGAAAGAATCAAGCTATGTATTCAAGAAGCTTTATGAACCCCAAACAGGACAAATACAACCAACAACAAAAAAAACACATTACAGTAAAAATGTTAAAAATGAAACAAAAAGCAAGGAAAAGCTTATAATTCTTTCAAATAAGCAAAAACAAGACTGCCAATTGACTAACAGAAACAAGTCAGAGGACAATGCAACCTTTCAAAGTAATGAAAGAAAATAACTGCTAGCCCAGACTTATATAACCAGAAATGTACGTTCAAATAAAGAGAAATTAAAAATATTACATACTAAAACTGAAAATTCATTACAGTAGGCCTGCACTAGGAAAAACAATAAAAGATAGTTTTCAGTCAAAGAAATAATAATCCAGATGAAATCTGGGAGACAAAAAATAAATAAATAAAAAGCATGAACAAGTTGGTCAGTAAATGAATACTGACTTTATGAAATAATGATAATAATGTTTTGTGAGGTTAAGGTAATATACAAAAAGAAATACTCAACAATAATGGCACATAAATTAAGTCTTAGATTATTCTATGATTGGCATATCCCCCATAAGTCATAAAAGAACTAACTTAAGTTAGATATTAATAATTTTAAAAGGTTCATTCTAATTCCTAGCAAATTACTAATGAATAATAAAATAATGTAAAAAAATGAGCTAACAAAGGAAGAAATTAAAATAATATAAAAACAATTGATTCGCTAACCATGGACCAGGTATGCAATATTTCCATTTACTTATAAATGTTGAACATGAGGATCCATTGCTTTTCTCTCTTCTCATCCTAGATTTTCTTCTCATCTAGTTTTGCTTATTATTTCCCAGTATTCCTAAACGTTTCTTTTGTCTGCTCTCAAAACAGTTTGGGCTGTCTTGAATTTCTGCCGTATCTTGAATTAGTGACAGTTGTTTTTCTAGTTATGCTCATGTTTACCATAATGTTGTGACCGATAATGAATGAACAAATTCAATCTCATCTTGAAGATGTTAGACTTGCCAAAAGGTCTGAAGACAAGAGTGAGGCAGGCCATTAGAGCAATGTCTCCTTCGTGGTCATTGTCAACGAGGAGAGAGAAGGGTTAATGTGTTCTGCCTTAAGATAATTTCTTTCTAAAACAACACAAATCTTAGCATTGATACTTACATATTTTAAGCTCACTATTTAGATTGAATACTGTTAAAGACTAAACGAAGAATTACAGTCTATTTTAAAATTCTAAAGTCATAGATTCTTAGGTTAGTGTTAACTTTAAGTAAACTGATTTCCTCTCTTCTGGACAAAAATATTTAATAATTTTCTAACTTCAGTATTTAATCAATTTTTGTTCTCTAAATACATGCCTTAAATAAATAAATACACACACACGGGGACACACACACACGCACACTTACAAAAAAGAAAACAAATCCAATTTGTTCATATTTTTACAAAACCTATTTCCTATATTTTTGAGATAAGCTTATGTCCAAGTGTTTAGAATTTAAAATATATTTTTACTTTCCTCAAAGTAGAATAAAAATTATAAGGATGGTCTATAGAAACAAATTTAATTTTTGTAAATTATGGTCATTTCTTTAGCCTATTGTGTCACTGCCTACATGTAGTGTTAATTAATAAGCTATTAGATATAAATTGTGTTTCTGGCCACTAAAAGCTTTATTCATTATCGGGAATGATTACTACTGCATAATGCTTACTATGACTTGGAACTCATCATCTAATTCACCAATTAGAGGGTATAATTTTTATAGAAGCATCAAATAGAAGTGGTGCTAATAGAAGTGTGAAGATCATCTAGAGTCATATTACATCCTAAAACTTAATGTGAAAATATTTCTTAGATAATAAGCTCTTAACATTGTCTTGAACTAGTGGAAGATATAGAGCTAGGATAATTTTACTAATCAAACAAGAAATAAAATTCAACTCACTTATTCTTCTACAAATCTAAATTACAAATCTTTTTTTTAAACCTATGCTCAAATGGTGATTCTATTTTTAATTTTTTAAGGAACCTCCATATTGTCTTCCATAGTGGCTGCACCAACTTCCATTCCCACAAGCAGAGGATTAAGGTTCTGTTTTTCCCACAACCTCACTAACACTTGTTACCACCTATGACACAGCAATCCCTCTTCTGGTATCTACCCCAAAATTTTGAAAACATTTATCCATAAAGACATATGCACCCCAATGTTCATAGCAGCATT
>KE766958.1:0-10393 GCA_000465285.1 Eidolon helvum
CAGGCCGGCACCCCAACCTCATGTGTCAGAAGCGGGCTTCCCGGGGCGCGGGGCCGACCCCCGGGGTCACCGCAGCCCCAGCGGCACCGAAGCCGCGGAGCCACCCGCCCCCGGAGGTCAGAGAGCCAGGCACGCCCAGCCAAAGGCTGCAGAGACTGCAGAATGTTCTGGAAGACTCTGGAAATGTGCTGGGCAAACAGGAGCGTTTTAACGGGGCTTTACTTTGCCAGACGTGTTTGGGAGAAAGCAGTCCCCGAAACACAATCGTAACAACCAACCAACACCTGCGAAGTCCCTTCCTTGGGCCTGGCGCTGCTCACACCCACGGCCCTGGCTAGCTGGGTTCACCTCCCGGCTTAGGCCAGAAGAGGAAGTGACCTTCCCAGGCTCCTCACTTCTCTTTGCATTCCAACTCAGGGTTAGAAGCAGGGACCGTGGGCAGTTAGGTGTTCTGCAGATTTTCTCCTATGTAGCCATTGTCCTCGAAGTTGCTTAGACACCTGGCTGATCAAAATGCACACAATGATGGGTTACGATAGGGCAAAATTAATATTTTAATCTCCCGTTATAAATAAATATTATCCAAGCCACCTTTTTTATAAGGATTTAAATACTTACAAGGGTTGTTTCCACAGACCGTAGATTTTAAAAATTCTATAGTATTAAACTTACAAGTAGGATTGCATTATTTTTTATTTTTATTTTAATTTGTTTTAAATTTTAGAAAGTTAGACATTTATACAGTCCGTGAAGTAATCCCCCAATCACCCTAGCGAACACCTGGCACCACACGCAGCCGTTAAATAGTGTCGACTGTGTTCCCCGGGCTGTGCTCCGGGTCCCCCGACGGTGTCGTAGCTACTAATTCGTGCTGCTTCATCTCTTCGTTTTCGCCAGCTCTACACGCCCCCGCCCCTCCGGCAACCACCGGTTTGTTCTCTGTATCCAAGTCTGTTTTCTTTTAGTTTGTCCTTTCTTCTGTTTCTTAGATTCCGCATGTAAGTGAAATCACATGGTGTTTATCTTTCTCTGTCTGACTTATTTTACTTAGCGTAATACCCTCTGGGTCCATCCGGGTTGTGACGAATGTTAAGATTTCATTTTTTTAATAGCTGGGTAATATTCCATTGTGTATATGAATCACCTCTTCTTTAGTCTGTCGTCTGTTGATGGGCACCTCGGCTGCTTCCATATCTTGGCCTTTGTGAATAGCGCTGCCAGATCTTTACGAACTAGTGTTTGGTTTTCTGTGGGTGAATATCCAGAAGTGCAGCTGCTGGGTCAAAAGCTAATTCTATTTTTAAATTTTTGAGGCACCTTCAAACTGTTTTCCAGAGTGGCTGCGCCAATTTGCAACCCCACCGACAGTGCACGAGGCTTGCCTTTCTCCTCATCCCTGCCAACACTCCCTGTTTGTTGATTTATTGATGATGCCATTCTGACAGGTGTGGGGTGATATCTCATTGTGGTTTTAATTTGCATTTATCTGATGATTAGTGACCTTGAGCAGCTTTTCATATGTCTATGGGCCATCTGTGTGTCCTCTTTGGAGAAGTACCTATTCAGATCTTCTGCCCATTTTTAAACTGGATTGTTTGTTTTTGTTGTTATGTTGTAGGAGGTTTTTTAAAATAAACTTTAGATATTAACCCATTGTCAGATGCATCATAGGCAAATATCTTCTCTCATTCAATAGATTGTCTTTTTGTTTTGTTGACGGTTTCCTCTGCTGTGCAGTTTGATGTAGTTCCATTTGTTGGGGGGTTCTTTTGTTTCCCTTGTCCAAGGTGATATAGCAGAAAATAAATTACTAATAGCAGTAACAGTGAGTTTACTGTCTATGTTTTCTTCTAAAAGTTTTATGGTTTCGGGTCTTACGTTTAAGTCTTTAATCCATTTTGAGTTTATTCTTGTATATGGTGTAAGAAGGTGCTCCAGTTTCATTTTTTTTTTACATGTATCTGTTCAGTTCTCTCTGCACCATTTGTTGAAGAAACTATCTTTATCCCATTGTATATTCTTGCCTTCTTTGTCATAAATTAAATGGCCATCTAGGCATGGGTATATTTCTGGGCTCTCCATTCTGTTCCATTGATCTGTGTGTCTGTTTTTATTCCAGTACCATGGTGTTTAGATTACTATAGCCTTGCAGTATAGTATAGTTTGAGTTTGATATCACGTAGTATGATATTTCCAACTTTGTTCTTTCTCAAGATTGCCATGGCTATTAGGGATCTTTTTCGGCCCCATATAAATTTTTGGAATATTTATTCTAACTCTCTGAAAAATGCCATTGGTATTTTCATAAGGATTGCAGTGAATCTGCAGATCGCTTTGGGTGGTATGGCCATGTTAACAATGTTGATTCTTCCTACCCATAAGCGCCATAGAGGCTTCCAGTTATTTGTATCTTCTTCAATTCTTTTCATCATTTCATGTTGTCATATACCATTTTCCTGGCCTTTTTTGTCTGAGCAGCTGCTTCAGTCTCTTCATACTTGTAGAAATATCACGCCATTGCATCATGAAAGTCAGCCTTTTTTAAAAATATCGTCCAGTGGCTGGGCAGCTGATTGGCACCCGTGGACTCCAGGTCACTCCACAAGGAGAGCAGAGAGGACCAGGAACAGTGAAGAGAAGGCTTCGAACTAGTGTCTGTGAGTCCCTGATGCTGTGACACAGAAGGACGTGTCCATGGAGCCACGTACATAGGAAAAGTCAGGCAGGTGAGAGGTGCTTCACGCTGAGGGGGTCCATGCTGGTGGAGCTCAGGATGGTCCAGGATAACGACCAGAAAACCAAACAAGTAGCAGGTTGTGAAGCATGATAAATGAAGAACCAAGGCTAAGACACCTAGCAGGCATCAGAGCCACTGACTGTTTTAACAAAAGGAGGGTTGTTATTAGATTTTGGTATGGAACTACAACTCTGGAGGCAGACAAGATTACGGAGGAAAGAGGATAGTGAGAAAGGTATTCTAATCACCTGGTTAACATGATGGAACCATGACCCGAGGCTGTGGCCATGAAAAGGAAACAGGGGAAGGGTTGAGGGAGTATTGAGATAGAGTTATGAAGAATAACACGTGGGCTTTGAAGGAAGTCACAAGATGGTGACGTCTGGAGGATATCGTTAAATGAAAAAGATTATCACTAGCACATAAGGTTGCCTTAGAGAATCTAGATAACATAATAAGAAATATCGAATAATTGGCTTATATACCAGAGAATAGGAATTTTATTTATAGATGATACTATTGTACATCCAGGAAAACAAAAACTAATAAAAATTACTAGAATGTATACTAAAATTTGGTAAGGTGGCTGGATACAAGCTAAATATACAAAGTCATAGTTTTCCTCTATGCTGTCAATAATCGATTAGAAAAGAATATGGAAACAAATTATTCTATTTTCCAAACTAAGAAGAATTATAGAATACTTAGGAAGAAGGTTGAGGAGAATGACAGACCTGTACTGTAAATCCTATTGATGAACTTAAAATAGGTCAGACGTTTAGCTACAAATATCCTTCTCGAGTAGGAAAACGTAAATCATAAAGACATTAATTCTGACCAAATAACACACACTTGTAATGCAACTTTAATCAGAAGAAAACGTTATTTTCGACCAAGTAAAATGGCTTGAAAGTACAGGTTTAAGGCAGAGACTGTCCTGCTCACCAAAATTCCGCATGCTCACCTGCACATTGCATTCTGCTCGGTCAGGTTGAGACCACGTGACAGGTTCTGGCCACGGGACTGTACTGGAGAGCAAATGTGGCTTTTCTATTTGCAAGTTTAGGACCTGCACTTTGGAATGATGGTGCTACAGGCTGGAGGGCCTGCATCCTGAGCCATCACTTGGGAAAGAGCTGTGATAACGCACAAGAGCACAAGGCACACCTGTGTTGAGTCAAGCACTAAAACTTCAAGGTTAATTGTTTCCTCTTTACCTCACCTGATCCGACTGAAACAGTAGAGGAAAGTAAATGTCCTAGAATATACAGTAGGAAGACTACTTTCAGGGATCATTTCTATAGTCTGTTACTAGAATATAGAGTATAATTTTAACTATCAGAACAGTGAGCAAGCACTTGCCTTGACTTATTTTAAAATGTATAGAGTGCCATTAACATGAAAAAGAGTGTCACATGGCATGACAGAATGCAATAGTGAGTCTGCATGGAAATTAAGGGCTTACAAAGGCAACATGTGACAAAAGAGATACTTCAGCTCAGGAGGGTGATATGGGGCTATTTAACAAATGGTGTTGGCATAATTAGGAGAAAACAAAACTAAATCCCTGCTTATATCATATACAAAATTAAATCTTTTAAAAATCTTTAAAACTACATGAACAATTAGAGCAGCTGTCCCCAACCTTTCTGGCACCAGGGTTCTCCTTTGAGAATCTAAGGCCTGATGATCTGAGGCGGAGCTGAGGCGGTGACACCGGTGCCGGGGAGCGGCTGCAAATACAGAAGACACTTCGCTCCCTCTCCTGATGCTCACCTCCTGCTGTGCACCCCAGTTCCTAACAGGCCACGGACAGGTACTGTCTGCAGTCTAGGGGTTGGGGACCCCTGAATTAAAGAATGCTTTGGGAGATATTTGAGAGATAATTAAAAAATACACATACATAAAAGATAAACCTATTCAACTGCATTAAAAAATGATAACAGATAACATAAATATTCAAAGACAAACAATACTAGAGAAATATTTGCAGCACATACAAATAACAAGGTGTCGACATTACCAGAATTCTGCAAATTGGTAGGAAAAAGACAAACAAGCAAGATTTAATGGAGGGTCAACTCATAGAAAAGATGTAGAGCTCCACCTTCAGAGAAATGTCAGGTAAGACAATAGTAAGAATTTTTTTTAACCCCATAAATTTAACAAAATGTTTAAAGTTCACTAATAACCAGTATGAATAAAGGTACTTAAGAATAGCCATTTTCATAAATTACCGGTTGGAATTTAAATTGCCACGGCCTATTGGAGAATCATTTACTAAATAAAGATGCGCTTACCCTTCATCACAGCAGTCTTTCTTTTGGGAATGTAAAGAAATATAAGAATCAGTAATAAATAAGGTTACCTGAATGTTGTGCTGCGTGTGGTGACAAATAATCAAGATCAATAGAAATATCCATGAATGTGCACTGAGGGGTGGGCAAATCGTACCTCCCCGCAGAGGCCTGACTCGGGGGAGGAGAAGCGAGATATGGAGCCTGCCAGGAACCGGCCCGAAGGTCTCGGGTTGAGGACAGGCTCGGCGCCCGGAACCGGCCCGAAGGTCTCGGGTTGAGGACAGACTCGGCTCGTTTTCTCTAAACCCCGCGTAAGGATTGCGATGGTGTCCAGTGAAATAACTTTTGAGACTGTTTCCAGGGCATTTTAACATTCTACGAAGTTACACACCATTTTCACTATTTTACTAAAAAAAAATAAAGTCTAAATATGTGAATAAAATCAGAAACTATCTGCGGCGATGTCGTTCGTTACTAGGCCAAGATCAGGGCAGCACACCGAGGGCTCCTCCAGGCCCCGGGGACCTCCCTGGCTGCGCTCACCCCAGGGCTCCCCAAGAGCAGCGACCAGAGTAACAGACCTTGTGCTCCCATTTCCTTCCTTCCATTAAAATGAAATTCCGTAATTGGGAAGGCTGTGACGAACGGAGCCGAGTGTGCTCGCCGTGACCATCACGGGGACTTTCCGAGGCGTCGCAGGGCCCGGTGAGGAGAAGGAGGGGCTGGAGGAAGAGGAGGGGCGAGGCGAGGAGGGGCGAGGCATGAGACACCTGCCTTCTCCTCCCTGTCTTCCCACGTCGGGGGCTTCGCTGTGCTCCAGCTTTCAAGGTAGACATGAGCCTTCCCTTGCAGCCCGGTGTGCAGGAGCTCAGCCCTCCACTGCTCCCCCGGCCCGGGGGCCCCCGACCTATCCCTGGATCCAAGTCTGTAGCAATAAGGGTGAAATACATACAATCCCACAGCGGTTTCAAGTATTAATTAATTGCTTGCGTGTATATTTAAATTTAACCATGAACCATTCTGATCTTTTTAACCAAGGAAAACTTTCTGTACCTGGAAGTGTTTTTATCAGCTTATGATATCTATTTAAGAGAAAAGATGGTCTTGAGGAGGTTGGTTTATGATTCAGATCTTTGCTTGTTCCGATTTGTCTCTGTAGGTCCTATTCGCCCACTATCGTCAAACAGGTCACTTCTCACCACCTGTGGTAGCGTTTTCTGTTCTGATTCGAATGTCTGAAGAGTGTCAAGAATGAAAGTGTACAGTAACTTAAGTTCAGGTATCCCATAATATGTTAATTAAATAACTGTTGCTGTTTAGTTTCAGTCCTTGCAAATGCGCACAAAGTCTTGTTCTGTATTGGGAGAGTAACTGTTTCGACTTAGTAATTTTTTTGGAAGAAGAGTTCATTCTCACAAATGCCTAGGCAGAGATTGATCCATCAAGCACAAGGAATAACCAAGGTTACAAGGGAGTTTCATATCTACAGCAATATTCAACATCAGAAGGTAGAGGAGCAATAGCTATCAGCAAATAAACTTGAGGATATAGAAATATGTTGATTTAAATGACAGAATTCAAGATTGCAGTTCTGAAAAAACTCTATGAGATAAGAAAACTCAGAGAAGCAACTCAGTGACCTCCGGGATAAAACCAACGAATGAAAGGAGTACTTTACCAAAGAGACTGAAACTGTAAACAAGAACTAAACACAAATTCTGGAGCTGAAGAACTCAATAAATGAGACGAAGCATGAACTAGCAAGCCGAAGAAACAGAGCAGACCAGATGGAGGAAAGAATTAGTGATACTGAGATGGAAATCTAGACATGACTCAGGTGGAAGAAGGGAAGGAATCAAGGGTAAAAAAAAAAAAATGAAAGAATTCTGCAGGAACTGTCTGACTCCATCAGAACGAGCAATATAAGAATAACGGGTCGCCCAGAAGGAGAGGAGAGGGAGAAGGGAACAGAGAGCACATGCAAACGAATGATCCAGGAGACTGTCCCAAACCTATGAAAAGAACTGGGCCCTTGAATCCAAGAATCTAACAGAACACTTCATTATCTCAATTCAGAAAGACCTCCTCCAGGGCACATTGTATTAAAGCCGCCAAGAATTAATGACAAAGAAGGCGTTCTCAGGGCAGCCAGGGAAGGGCATCGGATGCCCAGAACTCCCCTTGTGCCACGGTCAGCTTCAGCCACAGGTGCTATTTTCATCTCCCAACGAGAAGACGGGCGGCCATTCGCGCAGGTGCTTCCCACAGGTGATGCAGCGCCGCTCCTTGAGGCAGGAAGCCTTGCTTCCGTGACCAGTTTGCTTTCACATTCGCCTCTTAAGCCTTATGAATTCACAAACATCCAGCAGCCGTAGCTCTCAAAGTCACGGTTAGGATAAGCCCTCGCATTCCTGGCCTGCCCGCCGGTCCCTGTGCGGCTTTAACTGATTAACGTCAACCTGTTCATCACCTTGCCATTCGTTTAATAACTCAGTCTGTGCGGTGGCCGTGGATAAAGTGAACTTCATCGTGGAGATCAAAGAATTAATCAAGGGAAACAGTAAAGAATGATTTCGGAAATCTTTTGAGAGAGATAAATAACTCAAAGTGATGAATTATTGAATCTTTAGGGTCTATTTATTTATCAGGCAGTCAAAATTTACCATTTTAGAGCTCATTCCATTTTTCTTTCATATTAGCTGGTTGTCTTCGAGGTGACGTATAACCACCAAAACTGAATATGCAATCAACTTGTGACTTAATATGAAAAAACTTGATAAATCTATTCTATTATGTTTAAAAACAAACCTTCATAGTGTTAAATCTGAAAAAAAAAGAAGAAGCTCAAATGATGTATAACGAACAGGAAAATTCTGGTTCTATCCTGACCCAACGTATTCTAACTCGCCTGTGACTGAATCACACGCCCTGAGAAGAAGCACGTAGACACTTTCATTTCAAACTGCCGTGCAGGGGGCGGCCACCTTTTCCACTGTTCCTAAGAATGTTCTCCCCACCGCTTACTGACTACTGTGTTGCTACGGCCCTATTAACAGAGCATTCTCTAAACGCAGCCCACGCCTCGTCACTGTAACTTGTCACCAGAGGTATTCTACTCCCTGCTCTAAATACCTCTAGTGCCTTAGACGGTTAGGTTTATGACGTCGTCGAAGGCTTTTGCCATCAGCGAGGTTCCCTTGGGTATTCTCGTCTTCGGGCTTCTTTTCTAAACGTGGTTTCCAAACCGGATACACTGCTGCAGGTAGACAAAGACAGGTGAACGGCGTAGAGGGAAAACAGTCGAGGAACTCAAGGAATTCCTCCCACTGGTCTTTTTCTGCTTTTTATACTCGCAGTAAAGATCTTCCTGGGGAGTCAGGAAAGTCCACGGTTCGGAGCGGAGAGACAGCAGCCGCCACGCAGCGTGAGCCTGTCACGCAGTGTGGACCGCAGACTTAAGCCTCCCAGGCGTGAAGGGAACCGCAGAAACGAAGGCCCCCCCGCCCTGGCCCCCTTGAGGCGTATCGTCTCGAACCCCACCGTTAACCCGAGCTTGACCATGAAGAGCCACGAGGGATGTTCCACACACGCAAACGGAACCTCTGCTGATGAGTCAAGAAAATCACGTGCACCTCAAAACGAGGAGTAAGGAGACAGCCTTCTGAGAGCCTGGTCGGACGCCATGCGTGCTAAGAAGTGAAGACGATGAGACCAGGCCTGTGGCCAGGCAATGACAGGCGTGTGCCAGGGGACGGGGGCGGGGGCACGTGTGAGTGTCATTCTTTGACGAGAGAAGGAATCTGCCGAGTGATGGGTTGACCATCCAATAGATGTTCCCACACACATTTCTGAAATTATATCACCTCCTCACTGATCATTCTCACTGAACTCTTCCAAAGAGATCCTAATCAGGAAGTTCTGAGAGCGGTCATACTTCTTTCAAAAACAGCATATGTTTATCTAACTGGCTTCAGAACAAGGCCGAGTTTGAACTTAAGCCACACTCTGTCCACAGCTCGGTCTTGATTTGCTGACACCTCACACCCCAGCTGTGAAAGGAGGCGCTTTGTCTTTTTTTATTTCGTGGAAACGAAATGGGGTAAACGCCCAAATTCCTGCCTCAGAAATGCAGACCTCTCGAGTTCCCATGAAGCAGAAGTGTTTCGTTTGCCCGGCGTACCATGACTACCCCCTGGGTGCTGTCTGCAGGCTGTGTGGAGCCGGCAAGACGCTAAGTCACCAGACACTCGTCGCCGCCTCTTCACTGAGCCCTTCCACCCGGCCATCTTCAGAAAACTCATCCGCAAGGGCCTCAGCTTCCACGAAAATGCGGGTGAGCTCGATTCTTACAGAGGCTTCGACATACAACATTGTAAAAAATGCCTATTAAGTGAACGGTACACAACATTTCTCATCAAAGGTGCATTTTCCTGCCTGAGACCTGCATCCAGACCCTAGAATTAAGCGTCACTTGGGGAGAAGGAATTCTAACCTAAGAGCTCACAACATTTGAGATCACCGAGTGAAGGATTTAGAAATCACATTTTCACTAAGAGAGACGCGACAAGCCCGCTGGTGGTGGTTATAAACATGAAGACACATCCAAGCATCTTTCTCATGAAGTCGGAACTGCAACTTAGCAGGCGCCGTCCTGCATCCCTCCTTCGCTCTGAAGCACACGCACGTGCGAGCCCGTCACAGCTCACTGGTGGACGGAGGGCGCGCTGCCCAGCGTGAGCGAGACAGGTGTCAAGGCTCGGCGAACGCACATGGTGAGCGCGGGCTCACGTCTCCGCATTGGAAGGAAAGGGCCGCGCACACACGCGCGTGCACACACGCTCCAGCCCTGCCTTTCACTCTGTCTACGTGGACCCTTCTGCCTCCGGCGCTTACAGCCCCTCAACCGGCCAGGCAAGCGGAACCCCCATTCGCTCCCCAATCAAGCGACAACTCCCCCATCTGCCGAGCAGAGGCCAGGGGCCTTGCCCACTCACACTTGTCTGTCAGCCGGGCTGACAGCATGGGAGGGGGCCTCCCCCACCTCCCCCTGCCCATCAGCTCGGCTGACAGGTGCAAGCAGGCAAGAGATGCCCCCACCCCCCAATTCATGGCCATCAGCACATCTGACGGACGCAGGCGGGCAGGGGCGTCCCCAGGGCCTGTCGGCGGACGGGGCGGACACGTCTCCGCCCTGGGTGGGACCCGCGCTGCGGCTCTCCCTCAGGCTCGGCTGACTGGTGGGGCGGGCGCGGGCTCCCAGCTGTCCCGGCGTCTGACAGGGCGACACCGCTCACCCACATCGACACAGTCACGCCTCCGGCCGGCCTGTCTGGGTCGTGTCGGGTGGGGGTTTAGA
>KE766961.1:0-22882 GCA_000465285.1 Eidolon helvum
TATAATATATAATATTATACATAAAGTATGTAATATCTAGTATATACGTTATACTATATATGAAGTAGCATATATATTATATATAATATGTTGTATATTATGTACTACATTTATGCTACACACACACACACACACACACACACACACACGTATGTCACACTGCAGAGCGATTGCCCCACTGCCTTCTGGAATGGTCGTCCCTCCCTCTTTAACTAGGCAGGCAACCTCTCCCAATTTCCTCTTTTACCTCTCTGATGCATTAGACCCTCTGCAATCCTTTAAGTGAATCAAAAGTGCCCCCTTAGGATAGAGGCACAAGCCTGTGTGAAGAAGTGATCAGCCAATTCAGCCTGAAATAAAACTACTTCACTCAGTCATCAAAGAACTCTTTAAAATTTTGTAATGCATGGAGCTTACCTGGAAAGAAAGAATAATCACATATTTTGTCAGTATACAATAATGCACAAAGCACCTTGTGTGAAGTGGCTTTATTATTAGCAGGTTGGTCTCCCTTTTGCTTGATGGAGAAATTATTGCAGTTCTTTACAAGTTTGTAAACTGAGACTGAGAGCCCTAAAGACAAGGGGTCTCAGACAGTGAGTATGTCACATCATGAGGCAGAACAGTGTTTAAGCTCACTGGCTATTCTCTCCATAAAATCCTTTCTCATAAGACCTCTATTTTGTTGCTTGTGAAGCTATTTACAAGGTCAGGTGAAGGAGGCGGTCATTTAACCAGACCTCTTGGCATACTTAATTGCTGATCTTCTCTCCAGTTTCTGCTCATCATGGGCACCATTTTATTTTTACCCCAATTCTTAGTGACCTAGAAAATACCTTTAAATTTAGTGAGATGCTTAGCTTTATTGGGTTTGCTACTCTAGCCAGGGTAATTTACTTCTGATGGTGCCTCTCATTTTACCTCTGAAGTGGCTCCAAGGTTACTATCCTCTTCATTTAGTTCTCAGCTAAAATGTCACCTCAAAAAAGCCTTTTCTGTCCATCTCACTGGACTAGCTTCCAGTCTCTCTGCCCTATTACCCTCTTTTGTTTTACAGCACTTTTTTTACTATCCGAAATTTTCTTATTTGTTTGTGTACACATTTATTATCTGATATTCTCCAGGAGTGTATTGGTTCCACTGAGGGTAAGGAGTCTATCTGTCCCCCACTGTATCCCAGAGCCAGAACTGGGATCGCCTGATGGGATCGAGGCTCAGTAAGAACTTACCCTTATGCTGCTTTCTGCCTAGTATATAGTCACCACTTCTGTAACTATTCACATCTTCTGCAAGATCATAAGCTCCAAGGGGAAACACCAACATTTTATTTAGCATATTTACATTTATTACCTACCTATGTGAGTCTTCACCACAACTCTATGAGATAGTCATCATTACCCCATTTTACAGATGAGGATCCCAGGTTTAAAAGCTTAAGAGATTCATCCACTTTGTTTTGCTAGTTAATGGCAGAGTTGGTATTCAGATGAAAGCATTTGCTTCTACTCTCTTTTCTCATTCTTATATCCCTTTGGGCTCTACATGGAGAATCATCTTTAGTGTTTCAAAAATTAATGAATAAAATTTTTAAATAAAGTAGCTTCAGTCTTGATTCTTGAGAGCAGTAAGTACTGCTGATTTCCTGCAAGAGGTCTTATTTTTCTTCTGTTTTTTTTCTATATATCTTTCAGATACTGTGGTGCTGGTGGCAGAAGCACCCAGTTTCCAGAGAAATCTTAGTGGCAACTGCCTAGAAACAGATTAAAGTTTTATAGTCAACATTAATGTTTATTAAGTGCCTATGGGGTCCAGAGACAGTGCAGTGTGAATTTTATGAAAAAAGATTAAGCAAATACAGAGTCTGCTCTCAAGCAACTTCCAGTCCAGTGGAATCATGTTGGTTAATTGACATTTGGCTAATTAAATGTTCTGAGATCTGAGCCATCTGTCAATTGGTACCTCTTTGCCAAAGAATTAGAGAAGAGAGGTCATACAAACTACAATGGTTGTCCTGTCTAAATTACACAAGTAACAAAGTGGACAACATTAGTAGGAGAAGGAGAAGGAGGCAGACATGAGGTTATAGAGTAAGGTCTTGGAAACATTTAATCTCTACCGAGAAATGCATTTTCCTTCTCCTTTTAGTTAGAGTAATGTATTACATTTCCTTTTTCTTCCCTGTCTGCTAAGAATTTCCAAATCATATTTGCTTTTTCTTCTTTAAATATATTTGCATTCTATTTTTGTAAATTGACACTTTTTATTAGTCTTTCTATGTGTCTTTTTAAGTAGGAGTTTATTTTCCTTGTTGGAAAAATCAACATATTTGAGAAAACTGGAAAAATACAAAAAAGTGCAAATATAACTATAATTTCATCATTCAGAGAAAATCCTATTAATTTTTTTATAGTCTGATTACTTTGTTTTTTCCTTATGTCATATTTTGTCATAATGAAGATACGATTCTGTTTTCTTGTTTCTCAGAATTTATTAAGCATTTGGTTTCTTTCCAGTGTTACCCAGTTATAAATCATACTTCAGAGGATGTCTTTTTACATTAATCTTTGCCAGTACCTCTGATTTATTTCTTCTAAATAGATACTTGGAAGTAGAATAATTAGATCAAGTTTTTCCACAAAGGCTAAAGTAATTTAATTTCTTACCAGTATCGCATGAGAATGCTTTTTTTCCTACCCCTTGCCAGCATCCAATATTATTTCCTAAATTTGTTGCCAATTTGGGGGTAAAACATTAACATTCCATTGTTTTAAAGTGAATCTTTTGATTACTAATAAGGTGACCAATACCCACTTGCGTATTGGTCTTTGGGATATTTTCCTACATTAAACTTTTTTTTGCCTATTTTAAAACATTTTTAAATTGAGGCATTATTTGCAAATTATTAAATACACAGATCATAAGTGCACTTATCAACAAGCTATGAAAAATGCCTACACTTGTTTAATTCCATTCTTTCAAACTTTAATCATTCCCATCATTCCCAAAAGTTCCCTTATCCCCCTTTTCAGTTGCTGATTGCACCCAGAGGCAACCCCTGTTCTGATTTATTTCAAAATAGTTTTTCTTTTCTGAGAATTTCATATAAATGGAAACACACAGTGTGTAACACTTTTGTAAAAAGCTTTTAAAGCTCAGGAAAATGCTTCTGATGTTCACCCACATGGTTGGGTATATCAGTAGTTTATTTTATTGCCTAATAGCATTTAATTGCATGGATAAACCAAAATTTGTTTATCGAGTTTCTTGCTGAGGGACATTTGGTTGTTTCCTGGCTTTTTTTGTTTTTGTTTTTTTGGCTATTGTGGGTAAAAGCTGAAATGAACACTCACATTTCTACTAAGTCTCATTTGGATTTAAATCTACCATCTTGCTATTTGATTTCTATTTGTTCCACCTGTTCTTTGCTCCTCTTTTACTCATTTTCCACCTTTTTTAGATGAATAAGAATATTTTTTACTATTTCATTTTATCTCTACTATTAGTTTGTCAGTTATATCTCTTTGTTTTATCTTTTCCAATGGTCTCACTATGGTTTGCAATATGCATCTTTAACTTAAAACAGAAATATTTCAAATCTATTGCTATAATTCATGCTTAACTTAAAATCTTCAAAAGACCATACTTCAGTTTCTCGCTTCCAAAACATCTGTGTTCTTATAGTTATACATTTACATCTATGTGTATTATAAACTCTGAAATATATTACCATTATTTAAAATGCCAATGTTTAAAAATTTTTTAAATGAATAAAAATATCTTCTATGTTTGCCCACATATTTATCATCCCTGGAAGTCTTTATTTATTTATTTTTTTAAGAATTCGTTTCCCATCTGGTGTTATTTTCCTTCTACATGAAGAACTTCCTTTAAAAGGGTGTAGATTTGCTGGCGAAGTTTCTCAGCTTTTGTCTTTATGAGAAATTCTTTATTTTGCCTGCAGTTTTGAAGGACATTTGCAGTAGATATAGAATTCTAGACTTTGTTTCCCTTAGTACTTAAAAGATGTCATTCTTTTGTCATCTGGCTTATTTTTGTTGTTGTTGTTTTATTATATATATATCCAGATTGAAAAATCTTTGTATTAATGATTAGATGTTTAACCTATTCACATTTAATATTATTATTATAGTTGGATTTCTATTTACCATCTTTTTGTTTTCTCTGTGTTTTTTATACTTTACAAAAACTATTTCTTTTACTTTATTTTGAATTAAGTGAATATTTTCAAGAGTAGTATTTTAATGACTTGTTTACCGAGTGTTTTGAGTTTTTTTTTAGTGGTTGATCTAAGGTGTATGCATCTCGTGAAAATCTATGTGAGATTTATACTCATTTAATTCAAGTGAAATACAGAAATGTCACTCCTACATAGCTTCTTCCCTCTGCTTTTTTAGGTGCCGTTATTATTATGCACACATACACATGTTAAAAATCTACTAATTCATTTTTATTTCTTTATATAATTTTATCTCTTTTAAAGTAGCTGAGAGAAGAAAGGAAAACAATTGGGTATTTATAAATTTTGTTATACTAACCTTATTTACCATTTTTGGTTCTCTTCCTTTATTCCTGTGGATTTGTGTTACCATTTAATGTAATTTCCCTATGCTGGTATAGCTTTGCTCCCACTCACCTTCTTTATGTGGTTATTGTCAAATACATTATAGTTACGTATGTTATAGTCCTGCCAGTACAGTTACATATACATTATTTTATACAATTACATTTTAAGTAAGTCAAAAGAAGAAAAGAGAAGAAACATACATTTATACTGTATTATACAATTGCATAATTACTTTTACTGGTGCTTTTTAAAAAAAAAAATGTAGATTAGAATTCCAGTGGGGGTGCCACTTGCTTTTAAACTGAAAAACATCCTTTAATAGTTTTTGTATGGGTTATCTAGTAACAAATTGATTTAGTTTTGTTTATCTGGGAATGTTTTTATTTTTTCTTCATCACTGAAAATATTTTTGCTGGGTATGATTTTGGCTTGGCAGCTTTAATTTTTCAGCCCTTTGAATATATCAACTTGCTGTCTTCTAACATCCTTTGTTTCTAATGGGATGTCATTTATTAATCTATTGAGATTCTCTTATGCATTATGAGTCATTTTTTCTTTGTTGCTTTCCAGGTTTTCTCTTTGTCTTCTACTTTCAACATTTCACTCTTATCTGTCTGGGTGTTAATTTTTTTGAGTTTATCCTATTTGGAACTTTTTGAGCTTTTTATATGTGTAAATTTAATAGTAAATTTGATTTTAACCATTATTTCTTCAAATATTTTTCTTTTTCCTATCCTTCTGGTATTCTATGCATATATTGTGTACTTAATGATGTCTCTCTATTCTGAGACTGTTGTGTTTTTTTTTTCTTTTTTTTTCCCTCAGTTCTTCAGATTCCATCTCTGTTGATCTGTCTGTCTTCAAGTATGATGATTCTTCTGCCAGCTCAGTCGATTATGGAGAATACTTAGTGAATCTTCCATTTAAGTTATTGTAGTTTTCCACTCCAGAAATTACATTTGATTCTTTTTTTTTTAAAATAATTTCCATCTCTTTGTCGATATTCTCTATTTGATGAGACATTATCATCATACCTTCCTTTACTTCTTTATACATTGCTTCCTTTAGTTTTTTAAACATATGTATGGTAGCTACTTTGATGTCTATGTTACATTCAATATCTGGGCCTTCTCAAAGGAAGTTTCTGTTGTCTGCTTTTTATTTATTTATATGTCTGTGTATGAGTCACACTTTTCTATTTTTCTGAGTGTTTCCTAACTTTTTCGTGTATGAAAAATGAGTATTTTAGGTAATATTTGTAGCAACCCTGAGTATTGACTCCCCACCTCCAAGGCTTCTTTTGTTTATTTATTTGTGTAGTGACATGACAATTTTAGTGAAGCCAGTTTCTCCTGAATTCAGTCTCTGAGGTTGCTTCTCAGAGATATGTCCTAGGGTACACTCACGGTCACCTTGGTGACAGTGATATTATCAGGGTTCTCTTTGACTCTCTTTTTTTCGATCTTTCTGGTCAGCTGCCTCCCTCTCTTGGTAACACATACAGCTATTAGGCTCCACCAATTTCTGGTTGATTTGCTCTGTTGTTTTTGACAATGCCATAAGACATAATTTTAGTCTGAACTAATTAAATTCAGGCCCACTAACAGGGGAATTTTTTAAGGCCAGTTTTTGAAATATATTCTGACCACAGGAGATCTCTTCCTAGCTGTCTCTTCCCATTCTCTCTGGTAAAATTGTTGTCCTGTGGTTTCATTTTTTGCTTCTTTGGAGGTATCAGCCTCCTCTTAATTGCTCACCATTAGAATCTACCTTCCCCCTTTTTTTGAGAGTTCCCTAAAACTTAAACTTCTCTTTTCTAAATAAAATTAGTTCCTTTGGGCAGAGCTTTGGGGCTTTCTGTTCTTACGACTTGTTGAGGCTTGTTTTAGAGTTTGGTTGAATGAGAATCTAATATTTCCTTTACCCTGGGGGTCACTTAGCCCTGTTTCTTCACGTGGCCTTTCTGGGGTCTCTACTGAATGCCCTGGGTATTCAATAAGTCTCTCAACTTACAGAACTCTAATGTCTCCCAACTCTGTTAAGCTCTAAAAAGTCCACAGGTCACAGTGCCCGCATTAGTTCTTTGGCTTGCTTCGACTATTACTCCAAGGATAAACAGCTTTGTATATATTCAAGAGGAACCCTATGCAAATTTCCAAAACTTTCTCTGTTTAGTGTCCTCCTCTTGGGGACTCTGCCCTCAAATTCCAGTCACTTCTGTTTCCTCAAACTCTAATCCTTGTCTCCTCATCTCAGCAAGAGTACTGTACTCTCCTTGGGTTTCCTCATCAGGTCCAGAAAGTACCTCCAGGCAGAAAGCTGAGACAATCTTAGGGTTTACATTATTTGTTTTCTTTCTATGAGATATTATCTCCTGTGCTTTTCATTGTTTGATGTCTGAAAACAATTGTTCCATGTATTTTATATTGGTATAGTCATTTATAGTAGAAGACATAGTCTTATGTTATCTGAACTATTATTTCAAGAAGTATAATAAGTCCTGTCCATTTTTTTAAACTTACTGTTTTTCTTATTTATTTGAGTGAGCACCTCAAAAATCTAACAATTTAACCTTTGTTATAGTAGCTGAAATTTTCCTTTTATATAATTTAACTTATTTTGTGCATTTTTTGATCTTTAATTTTTACATAATCAAATCTATTGGTTGATTTCTTTGTAATTTCTTCCAAATAGAGATGATACATTTTTTGTTTTGTTTTTGTTTACCCTGTCTCATTTCGTTGTCTTCTTGTGCTACAATTCTTTGACTCTCATCCTACAGCTGAAGAAGAAGCAGGACCGAGAGGGAATAACTTGTTCAGTTATGGAGCTGGGATTCTGCTTGGGTCAGTCTAAAGATAGCATGTATGCTTTATTTTGCTTTTTAGACTCCATATGTAAATGACTCGTATGGTATTTGTCTTTCTATATTTGACTTATTTCATTTAACAAAATACTTGAGATGAAGTAGTTGTCTAGAGTTCCCTTCATGGATTTTTGGAGGCTTCATTTTTTTTTTTTTTTGTCTATTTAATTATTCTATGAACAAATTGTTTTGATATGTGTTAGAATATATGTCTTTTATTCTAATTTCCTTCAAACCATTTGCAGTAAAAGATATTGTACAAATAAGTTAAATACATATTATTGGAAAGTAGTTAACTGTTACTATCAATTATTTTAGAGTTTATGCATATTAATCTTATGTCATGGATTTAAGGTCATTCTAGGGTAATATGAGATTAAGACAGATCATATTGCATGCTTCTAGTTAAAAGATAAAATATGCTTACAATCAATAAAAATGGAAATGAGGACATAAAGACGAGGACATAAAGACTAGGACAAGCACTTAGGGACAAAGCTGGAGAGGGCAATTAAGGGAAAAACTCGAGGGAGCAGCCAAGGTGGGTAGTTCTAATTTTAGGGCAATGGGTAAAATGACCAAACTTGCAGCCAGAAATGCCTGCATTTTAATTCTGGATCTGTCACTGACTACCTTGTGAACTTTAATTTTTTAGGTTATAGTTAAGGTGAAATCAGGCAATTGTAATTAAAGCAGTTCTTGATACATCACCGTGGTCACTGTTATGTTACAGTGATGAAAAATCAGAAAGACAAAAAGGTAGTGATGCAGCTTGAGTGATGTGAGTGGGCAAGGATGAAGGAGTATGGTCTGTCCTTTCTCTTTTTATAATAAAACAAATAGAATAGTGTTAATTATGCTTCTAAGCTTTCTTTTGTATGTATGTATATATTTATTTAGGGTTGTTATGTGGTTCTCTTATGTCCATCTCTTTCTACTTACTGTTACCATGAGTTGCCATATAATTCAGTTCCTGATCTTTGTACAGAGACTCACTAAGCATTGAAACATTGAGTTGGGAAAGGGGGATGGAGGGCAGGAGAAAACAGAGGCTAGCATTGTTTGCATGACACCCTATCCCAGTGAGTAAATGCACTACCTGGTTTAGCTGTTCTCCATAGACATGTGTAAACCAGATGAGACAAAATTGGCTCTTTCTTCCTTCGCTAAAAGGAAGCTTGTAGTGAAAACATACTGTAATGGGAATAAAGATCACTGAATTGAAATTCTTTTTTCTCTGTTGAGTTGTGTGATTTGGGTCAGGTCTATTCTTCTCTTTGGTTTCTGCTTTGGTGTTAGGACATATAATCACTTAAGGACTAGAGAAAGTCCTGCCTGTACATTAGAGTTCTTTCATTTATTAACTTTTAAATCAAATCTTTATCGAGTGATTTCTACATTTTAGGTGCTATGTTTCGTGCTGGGTACACAACTGTGTAAAAATCACAGAGCTTGTCCTTGTCCCTACCCTCAAGGAACCTGTTATTTAGAGGAATAGACAGGATTAAATAAGCAAGCTTATGGATGGTGAATGCTATAAAAGTATATAGTATCACAGTTGATAAATAGGATAGGTCAGGGATTGGCAAACTTCTTCTGTAATGGGATAGATAGTAAATATTTTGGGGTTTGTGGGCCACTATGCAAAATGCAGCAGTTGTTTTTAACAAAAGTCAGTTTTACATTTCACCTTTAAAAATGAAAACCATATGTAGGTCACATGGGCCTTACAAAAACAGGTGGTGTACTGTGGTCTGCTGACACCTGCTTTGGCCAAATATTTAATACGTAATACAGAGTGTTGGGCATCATACCTCTATCCATGAAATGTTAACGGTCAGTATCCTCTAAAAGGATTTGTGTGAGAGATATCTCCCTGCATTTGTTTCCACCTATCTCTATTTCTTTTTATCTCTTTCTTTTTATCATATCCTCATAGAGTTAAAAACATGAATGTATTCATGTTTACTAATATTTTTTTGATATTTTATTTTGGCTGCCTTTGTGTGTCCTCTGAGAGAAGATTTAACCATTTAATTTTCATATAGTGCTCTGGTGACTACAGTGGTAAGTTACTGCAGTTTTGTAGATTCTGTAACAGTAGCTGAGTTAATTCATCAGTATGGTGTGCTGTATGTGCTGAGGCAGCTGGAGAGGGAGATTGAGAGTGAGTATTGAGGGAGCAGACAGAGGAAGAGAAAGGAACAACTAAAATACCTTGCTGCCCCAGAGCGGAATTAACAGACATCTTTGTTCTGACTGTCCATTGTTTCACAGGTTAAAAAAAAAAAAATCTGTTTATACATAATAGAATCAGAGGCATAATATCCTCTGTGTACGCACTAAATTATTTAGAGAAGCCCCCAAAGAGGAATGAAATTTAATTAGAAAAAATAGAACATTTATTACTTTTTAAAACTCATATTAGTGATAAAGTAGATCACAACAACCAAGATTTTTTTAAATGCCTGAAACACATAAAAATGTTCTGAATTTTATTTATTCTATTATAAGCCTATCCTAAAGTTTCAATTTAAATATTCCTATAAGTACTTCTAAATATTTTTTGCAGTTAAACCAAGAATAGAAAAGAACAAAAAATCCAAATGCATTCAATTTGACTTCATCAAATATTTTATTTTTCTTTCTCTCTCTTGCTCTTTGTTTTTTTTTTTTTTCTCACTTGTCCTTTAATTGTCTCAGTGTCTGACTTTTTCTCTTCATATTTTATTTAAACTGAGTAAAAAGTGATGACTAGGGAAAATGCCAAAGATCTAATCAAGGAATTGTCGATAATAACCATGTGACTCAAGCCATAAATCACTTAGGATTAAGCATTACCCTTCATCTAGGTTTGAAATTTCCAATGCCAGTTATTTGTTATCTGCCAATGGAGATTAAAATGTCCCCTTCCCAGGAGACTTTTCAGAAATGGATGGATCCCCACTGTCAGAGCAGCTGTGAAGCTGCCTGCCTGAAGAGTCAAAGTTGATGACGTTGCTGGGATTTTTCCTTTGTAAAACCTGAATCATTTCTACAGGGCATCCAGTTAAAGAGTGAAAGTTTGGTCAAGTCATTATGTTTTGTATATAAAGCCCAATACATTTTAACAGATTAAAGGAATAATTGACTAATGATCTTAATGGTGTGTGTGTGTGTGTGTGTGTGTATGTGTGTATACATTATGTATATAAAAAGTCTCCATGTGTGTATTTGCCATCTGGATGTGTTTGGCAAAGTGAACAAAGAGCCTTTCTATGACATTCCTGCCATTAAAATAATAACTAACATTTATTGAACATTTGCTATATTCTAGGCACTAATTTCTTTACTTACATGTTATCTCACTTGATTTTTCTCAGTCACTCATGAAGTAAGAAATTCATTATTTTCTTTTATAGAAAAATTTCTAAGGCATAGAGAGGTTATCAGCCCAAAGGCACACCATTTGTTAATGGGAGGGCCAGAATTTGAACAAAGCTTATATTCTTAATCATTGTACTGTTAAACCCTATCTCCTTCCTTCGCAGAGTTTGCATAATTTGTAGTTCTATATTTATTTGTGTGAGTATCTTTTTATAATGTCCATGTCTTCCCATGACTTTGAGTTCCATGAATACAAGATTGAAGTTTACTAATGCATTTCCTAGGATGGTGTCTGGTTCACAGTGGGAAAGCAATAAATAAATATCTGTTGGAAAAATATATAAGTAATATTCTACAGGCATGATGTTGTATAGCAATACTACCAAAGAGAATATTTGTATTATGTTTTGTAGATTGCAAAACATTTTTATCACAGTTCCAAGAACTACTCCTTTTGTAGCTCCAGAGAGTAGTCGAGAAAACTGTGGAGTATTTCATTGAGCTAATGATGCCAGCTGCCACCATGGGTATTAGTTTTGCTCCATCTATAGCTCCAGTCTCAGAATGAGGTAACCACAAATGTTTTTCAGATGAGCCTTTTACCTCCCCTCCCAATTCCTTCTGGTTCACATAGAACTCTTTCTCATTCCCTAATGAGAAGCAAAAACAGATGCTTTTGTTTATTTTTCCTTTTGAGAGATATCATCTAAAGCTCCTCTTTTTTTTTTTAAGTTATTTTTAACCTTTCCATGATCATAGTAGACGACATATTGCTAACTGACCATTCTCAACATTTTATATGTATTAGCTCATTTAATTCTCACATGAACCTTATGAAGGAAATACTATTATTATCCCCAAGTTTTAGATATAGACACAGATCCAAAGAAAGTTTAAGCAATTTGTCAGGCTCAAACACCCAGTAAAGTCCTATTCCAGAATGTACAATCTTAACCCTCACACAACACTACTACACCAGTAACTTTTATGACCCCCTAGCCAATATTTATTTTGTTGAGTGTATCCTCTGCTAAGTGCTTTGCATTTTTTTTTCTTTAAGATATCTCACAGACAGTGTCAGTGAAGTAGATATTTTTATTTTCTATATTTTGCATAGTCAGAAACTAAGATTCATAGAAATGAAAACAATATGTCCAATTTCACACAGCTAATCAGATCAGTTAATGTAGCTAATCAGAATCAAGCTCAAAGCAAAGGTGATAGACTCAAAAGCCTTTCACTTGCTCTTGGGTAAAGTTTGCTTCAGCTCTGTTGGAATGGTAGGTTTTAGCACAGTTTATCCCAAACTGATTTTAGTGTCAGTCCTATGCAAAATCAACAACCATCATTTACGGACAACAGTTAATGCACATTATTGAATATGTTAAAAATCTCCTTCAACATTCTTTAGATATGACCTAAGACTACTATCAAAACTGTAATTGTGATTTCAAAGCCATAGTTTCTTATAAACTTCCTCAGGTTATAACATAAACTTGCCTTTGTGTATCAACTGGAACCTTTGTGTGTAGATGTGAGCAATAAAAACCCTCCATAACTGTGTAGCACTTACAGAAAATACATTTATTTAGTGTTTTTTATCAGCCAGGTTCTGTGCCAAGTTTATTAACATATATTATTTTATTGACTCTCATAGTAACTCCGCGGAGTAAATTTATCCCCTTTTGTACAACTGAGACATTTGAGGTTTGCAAAGGCCAGTGACTTACCCAAGCCAGAGTAAATAAGGGAAGCTAGGTATTATACCCAGGTCTGTTCCATTCAGAATTTAGGATCTTTCCACCCTACTTTCCAATCTTGCTTGATTCTCTCAAAATTTTTCAAACCAAACAAAACAGTTTAAGCGATTTGCTCAAGATCACAAACTGAGTAACAGGCAGAGGCAGCACTAGAATTCAGATCTTTTTTCTTCTAATGTGTTGCTTTTGGCACTACACTTACTGTGTCTCCTACATGTACACATAATGTATGCATGTATTAAACATGAACATAAAAGTCTGTATTTAAGCTACTTTTTTAGTTTTGTCATTTTTCATTCTATATTCAAGTGACCTTTTAAGACTTCTAATTACTGAAGTGATTACATTCAAAGATTATAGCAAGAACAAGTTAAATTCTAAAAATCACAGGGAATAAAAGAATATTCCCTTTGAAGACGTTATTGAGATGTGGAGAGGGTAATGCTTAAATAAAGAGATAACTGGGTTTAAATTTGAGACTAATTTTGCATGTGAAAACTCAGCAAGTATTATGTTTAGTTAAATAATATGTGATCATTAAACAGATGATGTTTGCAGAAAGAACTCTCCTGTAAGTTTTAATACAAAGAATTATTGCATCTAGATAGGTGACTTAGGTCTTCTCAATGAAATAGCAATTTTCAAGGTATTTTTCAGAGGACCACTGAGTGCAATATTTTCTAAAAATAGATCTAAAATGAAAGTGCCAGGAAGTACTAGTAAGTCCATATTCTTTATATAATAATAAAGTAAAGATTATTCCCTTTTTGTTTTTTTTCTATGATCAAAATAATGTAAAAATAATATCTGTATAACTCCATCACATTTGATGTCATTGTATTAATCAGGACAGAAAGAATGTCATTCTACTTGTAAACCCCACAGTCTCAGTAGCTTATGCTAAACATTTATTTCTTGCTCACATAGAGTCTGATGAGCGTTGGGTTTCCCTCCTCCAACGTACAGTTAATGCCATATGTTTCACATGGCTTTCAAGGTCACTATGACAGCAGAAAGGAAGGATAGACAAGACACACAGACTCTTATACAGCACATATCACTTCTGCTCACAGCCTCTTGCTTAAAACGAGTTGTATGACCCCAACCAAATGTAAGAGAGGCTGAGGAAAGTAGAAGAGCAAATGGTTATGGTGATCTATGTCTCTGATCCATTAATTATGATTTCTTTCCTCCTTCTTTTCTGCCACCCTGCTTTTCCCCTCCCACTTTTTATTCTTCTTGTCCTATATTTCTTCCAGTGCTGGTCTTCCTTTATCTTTCCTTGTTTTCCTTTCATTCAGCCTCTGTTTAGCAAATTATACATCTATCGTGTGAGGCATTTCATGACTCTAAGAGTGAGTGACACCTAAGTTATGTGCCCTCGATGCTTCTCTTGCATTACTCTTGTCTCAGCCCAGCTACTCTGTGCCAGGTGGTTTCTAAATTGTAGAATATGCAAGAATCAAACATGATTCTTAATCACTAGTTGCTTACAGGCATGTGATAGGGATGTGATGTGCAGACAGTGCAGTAATTTAAAAAATAAAAACTGCACGTCATACAATTTCTACAGGTAATGTGCTGTGCGAGTTGATTCAACATTGTTTTATACTCAGCAACATTTGCTAAATGCTAATCAGAGCACTTTGACCACCTGTAAAGGAAGTGAAGTAAATGTAATCCTCCTGTGTGAAAGGACAATCTCAGCTGGAAAAAGCAAATACATGTGGTTTCCCATTGTGCACAGTGCCAACAAACAAGTACACCTTCTCTACCTCACTTGTTTTCTCTCATTCTTGCTTTCACTGAATTGTACCATCCCCTTCCTTCCCTCCATAAACATTCAAACTTTTTCCAGATTCTGCTTTTTCATAAACTTAAGCTAATATAAATTTTACTCCTATTTTGATTTTAATATGTGTGTGGTAATTTCTGGATTAGGCACTGATCGATAGAGAAGAGTTATATGTCATTTTTTTTTTTTTGGAAAAACTCAGATTTTTAACAAGATTAGTCTAATTTTAAACCACGAGGAATCGGCTAAGGCAGAATGTTGCATGTTATATGTGTATTTTGTGATAGAGTTCAGGAAAAGGAGTCACACCATAAGCTTCTAGAACTCTAAAATAAACTGTTCACTATGGGGAGTCCTATTTTATCTCTGTAGTTACCTAGCATCGCAAAACAGCACAAATTTATATTTAGAGCATTTTGTATATATTTTTGAATTCTCACAATTGGGTTTGTGGCAGGGAAAGGAGAAACTTATTCCAAATGAGAAAATCTGGCATTTGTAAACAAAGGCCCCTGCTGACAAATCTGGCATTTGTAAACAAGGCCCCATGCTGACAATTCAGACAAAGTAATTAGTGTTTATGACTGTAGGAATCTGGAGTATATGTGATGAATTGTATTAATTGAGAATGAATTGATACTGGAGGGTAAGGAAAGATAATTTCTCCAACTAAGTACAAATGGACAGTAGCTGAAACTATTCCCCAGACCAAGCCATTATCTCCATCAAAAGGCATTTATTAGGTGCTTATTTGCATATCACACTATGCTAAATGCAGAGCCAACCAGCTCTTAGAACCCACATTCTTCTGTTAAAAGATAAACTAAGGCACATTAAAGTTTACAAGAGATCATTTGAGCAAACATCTGTTTGAATCAATCAGTACTCTACCTGCAGGAGGTAAGGGAAGGGCTTTTGTAGAGCAGACATGGAAGCAAAGAAAGGAAATTATTCGATTGGGTATAGCTTTAACACTTGCTTTATTTGGGAAAGCCTAATTGGTTGGCTGTTTGTGTTTGGTTGTTCTTATGTTTCGATTTCTTAACCTTGAGGCATTTACAAGCATTGACTCTGGCTTAGGTTTTTGTTTGCTTACACAGGCCACAGATGCATTGGGATCACATTGTTTAATTTCTTTAACACTTGACATGTATAATCTATGCAGGTTTGGAGGAAAGAGCAAGCAAACCTCACATGGAATTTAGAGCTTCAAAAAAAGAAACTTGCATATTTAATACCTATTTTTTTTAGAAGAAACCAATTGAGATTTCATTTTTTTTTTATTCAGAGTTTCTAAATAGCTCCATATTTAGGGGGCCTTGTGAGTTCATTTGTGTATATAAATGATCAAAATGTGGTATTGGCTCAAACTCTCTGATTTTTGCTTCCAAACTATACTCTCACTACCCTAAGGGAAATATGTACAGCGTTGCCATGCACTGGAACCTCTTTGATGCCAAGGCCAAGTCTGAACTGTTTTTAATAGATCCTGAGTAGCTGCAGAAAACTAGGGTGAGAGGAGGTCTATAAAATCATCAGTTGAATGAGAAAGCTCTCACTTCTTGTTGCATTCAGTCAAGACAATTTCTCGGGGCATTCCTGTAGAGGAAGACACCAAACTTCGTTGAGCACCTGTTATGCCCAGGCTCTTTATAGACTTTATAGAATCCCAGTTGAGACCCTTTCCTTAATTTTAAAATGGGTGTAATAGCATTCATTCATTCTCTCACTCACGCCTTTATTTTTTTTTACGCACTAGAATGAATCAAATAATAGTATGTATGTAAAGGAGGTGATACTGTGTATGGCATGGAGCACATTTTTAGTAATATTTCTCTTATTTATCTGTTGTTACTTTTCTCTTCTTTTGCTTTTTGCATTCAGAACCCAGCAAATGCTCCTCACTGTGATTTTCTATGTCCCTATTTGGATCTGGTACATAAGAGTTTATCAGAAATGTTGGCTATGTTTTCGGTCTGCATTATTTTTAAGAGCATCTTCCTCTTCCTTGGTCTCCATCTTTTAATATTAATTGAGTGGAAATTTCACCACACCACAGCTTAGGCATCTAGTATCTGCCATTGAGTCAATTGAATTGCCTCACAAGTCTAACAGCTTTTGAGTTTGTCTCTTGCAATTCATACTCCTCTTTGCTTCAGGAGAGATCTATTTGAAATACAAATTTGACTATTCCCTTGTTTAATTACTTCAGTAGCCTGAGATTGCATACAGATAAAGGCCGGACACCTCACCTCGCACAAGACATATGAGACTCTCCATGACCAGACCCCTTCACTCCTCTTGAGACCCATAGAATTCAGCTGCTCCTACGAAGGTTACATTTCCATACACATGTGTGATCTTGTTCTACAACTCTGCACTTTTGCTTGTGCAAATCCTTCTGTTTTGCACCTTCCCTCTTTTTCCTTATCTGTCTTCACCTACCAACTCTGCTCATTCCTAAAAAGCTCATATATCACTTCCTCCTGGCAGCCAAAGGAAAGCTTAAGTACCCTTCCTTAATGATTTCTTATCACTCTGTTTTCTGATTGCCAGATATTTAAGATATTATATATAAATCATTTATTAGTACCTGTTGCTCTCACAAAAATGAACTTTTTTTGTAAAGAGTCAGGTAGTAAATATTTTAGTTTGTGATGCATATGGCCTCTGTCACATGTTAACTCTGCCGTTGTAGCACAGAAGCAGTCAAAGACAATACATACAACTAATGAGCTTGACTATGTTGCAATAAAACTTTATTTACAAAAAATAGATGACTGGCCAGATTTTGTCTGTGTATTATAGTTTGCCAACTCTTGATAATGAGAATCATAGCTTATGTATCTTAGTATCTCTAGCACCTAGCTTGGTACTTGGGATTGAGGGATTGCTCAATAAATATTAATTGAACTAGGAGTGCGTTAGCTCCTCCAAACCATTGCATGCCTAGTGCTTATTCTTGTTTTTATTTGAGGTACAATCAGGTTGCTATTAAGCATTTTCAATTTTGTATCCAACAGGTGTGCCTCATTTGACAATGAGAAGTAAATCAGTACTTACTAAATTACCAGATCAACATCCCAATAAAAAGACCCATGCCTTCTGCCTGAGTATTTAAGGCTTCTTGCTAATTTTCTCAGGTATGCCATTGCCCTCAGGTCTTTCATCTCTCCTTGAATTCAGCCACAGTGGTGTCTGTGACCTGTTTATTGAAAGCTGTGTAACTAAGTACAGCAATCGAATTTTTCAATCAATACCCAATTGTAGCAGGAGCCAGTGGAGAGATTTCAGGGCAGCTGTAACATGCCGAGATAACTTGGTGTCACTATGAAATCAGGCAGCAGAGAGAAGTATTAATTGAGTAATCAATCACTCATGTGGGTACTGGTCTGAAATTTGGTGTAGAAGTAATAGTACTGTGTGATGTGTATTTGATTGTGTAAACCCAGGTGGCAAATTCGTATGAAATCTGCTGAATGACACTCAACTGGTCTGGGTCTCTCTTAACAGCTTTCTTTCTTTTCTCCATTCAAAAATCGAACAGTCTCCTCTATGTGCATAACAGAGTGGCCCCTAATGGTAACCTTGGGATAGTCAGTTCCAGAGGGAATATAGACTAAAAGAGAATTGGAAGTCAAAAGACCCAGAATTCAGATTTTACCAGTTCCACTTATAGGGTGCATCCAGATCATGAGTTTTCCCATCTTTACAGTAGTGATCATGCCTGACTGCCTCATCACAGCGTGTCATTGAATTTCAAAGCAATTTTTGGCTGTGAAAATGCTATGCAGTGATAGTTGTTGTATTATGAACACCTCAATTATTCTGCTTCTTCAGGGAATGCTGTGTCAACCCTAAGTGAATTTTCCTTGTAATTTAATTCCTTAAATGCCAGAAGTTTAATTTTAACAAATTTTATGGAAGCATTTCTCAAAGACTGTACAATGAACTAACTGCTTTATTAAGCAAATAGTCGATGCAAATTTAACTCATTTGTTGTTCCGAGTTAACGGTGGGAAATCTGTGTCTGTGTCAGTGTTGTGGCTGTAGGTGCTGCTGGCTATATCACTGACCTGTGACTGGGCTCTGGCTTCCTAAGTAGCTTGGCTTTTGCCTTCTGGAAAATCCCAGTTGACCACTTTGTGTATTTAGGTAATTTGCCTGTTTTTCACAGAGGCAAAGTACAGACTTGGAGAATTGCTAAAGTAATGCTGTAGTTGGAAGGAACGTTCAACACCATTGAGTTCAATCTCTTCTTGGAATGAAGTGAAATGAGATCCCAAAGTTTTAAAGACTTGCTTGTGATCGCACAGAAAATGAATGCCAGAGCTTACACCCAAACTCTGAAATCCTGACCACATTAATCATATGGACACTCGCATAGAACTTTACAGTTTCCAAGCATTTGCTTGTCTATATTTAATTTGGACCTCTCTGAAACCCTGTGAAGTTGACAGAGTATAAGCATCTTTCCTTCAATTTCAGAAGTGTTAAGTGACTTTTCTAAGGTCGCCCAGTTGGTGCATGGTCTGGAATAGATGCTAGGAACATGAATACATATGTTCTGACCATAGGTCCCAGTTTCCTTCAAAGCTATCATGTCATGCTGCTGAGCTGTCCACTTTAGCATGCACTGTCAGTGCCGCATGACATCTGGGGCTATGTGGCTTTGGTGACTGCTCTAAATTATCTTCCTAAAAACGACATCTTTTCCAAATGAATTCTTCGTGTTTCAGAGCAGTTTTTTCAATGGCTGTTGGCATTCTTTGAATTGTTTACAGCACTTATAATCTTATGAGATCTACACCACTAGCAACAGCAATGCGGACATCTCTGTATCCTTAGTTTTATGCACTCGTTTCCCAGTTGGCTTCTGCCTCCAGCCTCATCTCCTGCCACCTTTGTTGCCGTCAATACTGAATTAGCTGAAGTTCTCAATACATGGAAGTCTGTTCTTTGCCATATTAGTAAAAGATATTTCAGTTAGAAGGGATGCTTACTCAACTCAAACTAGCTTAAACACATCAGGGAATGTTTTGGTTCCTGAAACTAATAATGCAGGGACAGGTCAGGCATTGCTAGACTCCAGGTTTCCTAATTACTATGAATAAAACCTCTCTCTCTTGTTATTCTTTCAATCTGAATTTTCTGTTAGATTTCTTTTTGAAGAAGATTCTTTCAAGTGGAAGGAAAGATGACCAGATTTACATTAGAAATAAATGATGCCGTTGGAATGAAAGTACTTCCTACCACCCCAACCCCACAACAGCATCAAGAAAACATTCTCTTTGAATTGGTTTAGTTATATATGTCCATTCTTAGAACTGGGACATGCAGTGAACTCAGCTCAAACCACATGAACTGAGAGTGGGGATAAGAGGAATTTCTGAAATTAAAAAAATACATTTAGTTACTATTAATTGGGAATGGATGCTGAATAGACAAGAACAAAAATATTCACTACATATGCTAAAATGCCTATACCCATGTTCACTCTGCTAAAATGCCTTTATCTTATTCACCTCAAAAACTCCTATTTGTTCTTCTAAACCCTACTCACAAGCCATTTACTATCTGGATGATTTGGAGTAACTTACCTAACCACTATATGTTTCAGTTTCCTTGTCTATATATAATAGAAATAATCAACTGTTAAGCTAGTTGTGGAAATTATGTACCCAATTTATGCCAAGTGCTTAGTGTAGCCTTTGGTAAAAATTAAGTAAATGCTCCATAAATGTCAACCATGCTGCTGCTGCTGCCATTACAATATCTTGGAGAGACAAGTGCTGTGAAGAAACACAAATCAGGATGAAGGCATACAGTGTGGCAATGGTATTACTTAGCAATCTATCAGTTGTGGAAAGGATTTCTGATGAAATAGCATTTGGGAGAAACTCAGAATGAAGGGAAGCTGTGGGCCATGGGAACAACTTGACGAAGAATGTTCTAGGCAAAGGAGAAACAAATGGAAAGATCCTAAAGTGGACAGGACATGCCTTGTTTAAGACATAGATTCATAAAAAGATATTTATGAATTTCCCTGAAAACATTGTTTTAACTTTTAACAGAACAGACACATATAACATTAAGCACTGAGTCATTATTGTGAACAAGAAATTTCTATTCATTTAATTCTCCTTGAAATTTAGAGCTGAGTCATACTTTACCAAGTGCTTTACTCTGACAGTGGTAGTACGTGGAACCCATATTATAAGACATGTCTGGAAGAAACACCCAGTTTTGACTTGAGGTAACTGGTTCAAAAGAAGTGTAAGAGTTGGAAAGAGAGTGGAGGAAAAGGTTTATTGCCCAAAGAAGTAGAGCCCACAGTGATGGGGTTGAGCCAGGAGTATCAAAATGACCCAACGTGGCTGGGAGCTCAGAAGCTGGGCAAAATGTTACTGTGCAACTTGACTTGAAATGTTTTCTGGCATATACATATTTTTTTGTTTACAATAAGGCATTTTTTCTTAAATGAAATCATTTAGGTAATATTAAGAGGTAGAAACATGATCTGTTTAGTTTGTGTGTCATATGGCCTCTGTCACATAGTTCACTGCCATTGTAGCACAGAAGCAACCAAAGACAATACATACTTTAATGAGTTTGACTATGTTACAATAAAACTTTATTTACAAAAATAGATGGCTGGCCAGATTTTGCCTTGAATAATCAAGCTATTTCCCAAATCTTGTTTCTCTTTCTTCAGTATGATGAAGACTTTGGACATGAGGCGGAATATAAAAATAAAATACGTGTTAGAGAAAAGAATTTTCTTTGCATTTGTCATCCTTTTATTCGGTCATTAAATACATGCTGTCCACTTATCTAACATGTTCCAGATCCTGCTCATGGATAATAATAAATTATTTGTTTGTTACAATAATTTCAAAAAAAAATCTGACAAGCATTCCACTACTCAAGAGCTATGTAAATTTGAAAAGGTAATTGTCCTCTTGTAGCCACTATTTCCTTATTTATAAAGTTGAAATAACAATGCCACCTGCCTTATAGTTGGGGGTGAGATTAAAAGATAAACAGTATTAAGTGCTAGGCATAGTAAATGTGCAGTGCTTTTTCTGAGGGCTGTGATAACAGCAAAGGTTTGGGATACAAAGCAGAAATATTTTCTCTGGGCCTGGGAAAATCCCTATAGAAAGATGCCATTTGAACTAGGTCTTGAAGGGTGAATTGATAAGTGTGGAAAAGTATTACAGGGTAAAGATTCCTGTGAAGGGTTCTAGAGGGGAAATTTGTTTACAGTAGAATTAGGTAAAATAAGTTGAGAAATATTGAGAGAAACAATAGAAAGATCAGAGTGAGGTCAGATTATGAATGGTTTCATGCAGCATGCCGAAGAAGACTTCTTTGGATGATGTTGAAGAGCATTCACAGGCCTTTAGGCAAAGTAGTGAGGTATTTGGGAGTGATATGTGTCTGAACAAGTAGCAATGAGATGGAGAAGAGATGACAAAAGGACAGTTGGTGATCGTGTGCAAGTGTAGAACGATGGGAGATGATTTTGTATTAAACGTGCAACTCTTATATGAATGTTAAGAGAACACAGCAAAAGAACAAATTCTTCTGGCTTTGAAAGCAGGAGATATACCTGTGATGGCTCAGATGACCATATGAGATGAAATTAACCACTCATCAGTGATGTTATTTTATAGGAGCTGGAGCATTAACACATCTGAGAAGAGTCAGACCCTTCATGGTCTGTGTAGTTACAGGGAGAAGTAATTCACCAACACCTTCCTGAGTCTATTTGGCAAGTATTAGAAGCATGAAAAACTGTTCAGGAAATGTACTGCATTCAGAAAAGAGTTTGCTGAAAATCTCAGAAAATGGTTTTGAATTTTCATGATGTTCAGATTATTTTTGTTATTATTATGTATAAAATGCTTTGTTTTACTCTGAAATGCCTTTGGTGGGGGGACACACAGAACTTAGTCTATTGTATTTGCTTAGTAAAATATTACCCTTTTTATTTGGCAATAAATCAAAGTACAGATCGATTTTTATCATTTAAGTTTAGGGAAGTACATGTTAGATTGTCTCTGATGATACAAATATCTTTTTGTATTTGCTTCTTGTGTAATGAAACAGTGAAGTTTTCAGTATATTACTGATTATCATTTAGCCTGATGTTCAGCTGCAGTGAGCATCAGTCTGAGGTCCTAGATTGGTCAGTGTGTCCTCAGAATGGCTCTATCTGATGACAATAGTGCCCTATGAAACCAATAAGAGGAACATAAATTGATTTGGCCTTTCATTATATATTTCATAGTCTGCTAGATTATAATCATTACCTTTTTCTATGCAGCTCTTAAAACAAGTAAAGGCTTAGTCCTCTCACCAGCTGTCTTGACATAGTCAGCAGCTTTTATAAATTTCATAGATAGTGGGATATCTTTGCAGTCTGCCCAGGAGCTTGCTACTGTGAGCTCAGGAAACTCCTAGTCTGAGAGGCCATATCACCCTCTGTCCTCTCTTTCCATGTG
>KE766962.1:10213-30624 GCA_000465285.1 Eidolon helvum
GAGTTCAGAGTAGGGATTCAGGTTGTAGACATCCACAAGGTGGGGCCAGTACGTGGATTAGAGCAGAGCTGTATGTCAGAATTAGCCTGTACGTTGTTGTGGCAGTGCCATTTAGGGGTCTGGAAAGGGGGTGAGACACAGCAGATTGGGAGTAAAAGTTATCTGAAAGGCAGGAAAGGGGAAATTGGTGTCTGGTTGGCAGAGAAGAATAGGATCTAGCAGGCAAAGTCTTCTAGGGAGAGAGTGGACATGAAATGGCTGCTGGGGTGTAGCACTAATAGAGATGAGATGAAAGTGAGGCCAAAGCTGGTGCTTATTTTCCTCTTGGTGCTTCCCAGGCTTTTGTGGTGACCTTTGGCGTGATGTGGGGAATTTTAGTCAAGCTTGTATATTAGCTCAGGGACAGTTGAGTCATTTGGCAGGGTCACAATAAAAGACCAGTGGATGTGGGCTTCGAATGAGAGTTTGATGTTAAACCTTGGACTGATGAGGCTATAGTGTCCTCAATGTGCAATAGCAAAGTGGAAAAAGGCTGGGTTTATCTAATATCTGTATGTGGTTCTGGATTGCTGAAGTTGAATCAAGGAGGGGAGGATTTAAAAGCTGGCTTCAGAGATACCCATGGCAATGGGGCCATCAACTGGAGCCACATGTGATCCTGGATGCATTAACCAAGCATTCTCTAGATACTGTGTACAGATTTGCATGTGGGAAGTGCCTGTGTTGTGGGTATCCATAGATAAGAGGGAGCTGTGGTCTAAAGAGTGACACATACATGGAGATAGAATCTTAACTCATGGTCTGAGGGGTCTGGTATTGAGGGCTTTAAGGAGAATACTGACCTCAAATTTGTGTATGAGAGGCATAATCTCTGGACCCCAGGGGAACTAACTGGCAGGAGAAGGATTGGGCCCTGCATGCCAGGCCTCAACTCTAATGTCTGGCTACCTGTCCACCTGCCTGTTCTGGGCTGGACAAAATGAATGGAAAATGAAAAGAGTATGCACCAGTCACACAAGGGCTTGGTATCTTGTCTGAGCTGTGGAGTTGGGAAGGAAAGTAAGTATATGGTGACTAGACCAGGAGTTCTGGAGAGAGAGACAGCCCCTGTCCTTAGCGGTCTTATTAATACATGCCATGTAACTTTGAGGATGTGTTTGTGTTTTTCTCCTTGGAGGAGTACAGCCTACTTGATAAGGCTCAGAGACTCTTAGATCTCAATGCAGTGCTTTCTTTGTTTTGCGTTTACAGCCATTCTGGTTAAGGCCCCATGTATTCCAGTTTTCTGGGCTGTGCTCAGCTTTCTTTTTTCCCCAGAGGCTGCCAGTTCCTTCTCATAGCTGGACACGGGCAGTGGTGTTTTCTTTCTTTCCTTCACATATGTTCTCTGGGTGCCAGGGCTCAGTTGTGTGTACTGTTTCCTCCACTTCATTTCCTCTGCCCAAAAACTCTGCTAGGAAGGGTTTTGGGGTAAGGAGTCTTGTGGTTGGCCCATGGATACTGCCCTGTTTTGCCTCTCCTGGCTGGATGGCTGTGTTCACCCCATTCAGTGTGACACCCCTGTGTGGTCCAGATTCAACCCCTTTCCTTTAATTGATATTTTCTTGGGCCAACCTGTGTCATGAATTACAGTTATGGTCACTGCTTATGGGACTCATTGGGTTGTTCCTGCAAGACATTTCTAATGCTCATTTTGTAATGTTTTCTTTCAGTTGCTCCCTGGGCAGAACTTTCTCACTCACTCACTTGCCATCTTTCCTCTGACTGGTATCTTCCAGATGCTCTGTGGTTGCTGAACTGTAGCAGGGGAAAGAACTCTGAGCGTCTGACCAAGAGGTCATGACTAGCCACAGCTGGAGGGACTCAGGCCCTAGTAAGAGCTTGCGGAGAGTGACTTCAAGACTGAGTTCAGATAGCACCAGAAACCTGTCCCGTGCCCACTACCGTTTGGTGCTTAGGCTATAGGCCATAACTTATTTCAATTTTTTCTCCTCGTTCTGGACACCTTACACACTAGCCATTTCTATTCTGACCTCTGACCCCCAGGGCTATCCATTCCACTCACCAGTGCTCTCTACTCCTCCCTTGGCAGTGCTTTCCTATATTGGATGATGCTAATGTACTGTGAGACACTCATCTATCCTTCAATAGTTCTTTAGTACCTGCTAATTTTAAATTGGATTTTTCTGGGCCTGAACGTCATTTTTGTGTAGCACTCACTTGTTATCAATAGCCGAAGCTCAAAAGTCATTTGCAAGGAGTAAGTTGGAGATCCTGCCTGCATCTTCTCCCTGAGCTACGTCCCCCATAAGGCCTTCCTCATTCTGTGACCCTTAGAACCTAGCAAGTCATGGCAGCTCTTTCATTAACCTGATCACAAGTCTGTCATCCTGCCACCAACCCTATGGATTCAGTCCTGGGTGTACTAGATACACATTCATGATGGGGTTGCCTCTCCCACCAGAAGTCAACGTACGTTTCAGTAGCATTTTTCTGTCTTCAGGTTGTTGGTGTGGAGTGGAGGATGAGGATGCACCTGAGCAGAGCATTTCTGTAGAAGTATCACATGGTCATACTGCAAAGCAGATTCATTGATTCAAATGGCTCACCCCTGTGACATATGTGGCCCCATCTTGAAAGGTATTTTGCACCCAGATGAACATCAGGAAACACATCATGGACTAAAACCTTATACATGTGAGGCATGTGGAGGACAATTCTTTTTCTGTACAAACTTTCACCAGCACCAGAAGCAGTACAATGCAGAGAAACCCTTAAGAAGAGACAAAGGCAAAACCTCATTTATGAACTGTAGAGTTCGTGAAGAACCTTATCTGTCAGAGAAGCCCTTTATATGTGAAGAGGAGCAGAATAACTTCCAGGCAGGTTTGGGTAGTCACCAGCAAAAGGCCACCCACAGCAAGAGGAAAACAAGGAGCATTGAGAGTGTGGAGGCCTTTCATATCGGACAGATGCATTACGACTGCAGTGAATGTGGGAAGGCCTTCAGCCGCAAAGACACACTTGTCCAGCATCAAAGAATCCACACTGGAGAGAGGCCTTACGAGTGCAGCGAGTGTGGGAAAGCTTTTAGCCGTAAAGCCACACTTGTGCAGCACCAGAGAATCCACACTGGAGAGAGGCCTTATGAGTGCAGCGAGTGTGGGAAATCCTTTAGCCGCAAGGATAACCTCACTCAACACAAAAGAATCCACACTGGAGAAATGCCTTATAAATGTGGCGAATGTGGAAAATACTTTAGCCATCACTCCAATCTAATTGTACACCAGAGAGTTCACAATGGAGCAAGACCTTATAAGTGCAATGATTGTGGGAAAGTCTTCAGACACAAATCCACACTTGTTCAGCACGAGAGCATCCACACTGGAGAAAATCCTTATGTTTGCAGTGAATGTGGGAAATCCTTTGGCCACAAATATACCCTCTTTAAACACCAGAGAATTCACACTGAGGCAAGGCCTTTTGAGTGCATTGAATGTGGGAAATTCTTTAGTCGAAGCTCTGACTTTCTTGCGCACCAGAGAGTTCACACAGGTGAAAGGCCTTTTGTGTGCAGCAAATGTGGGAAAGATTTCATCAGAACCTCCCACCTTGTTCGGCACCAAAAGGTTCACACTGGAGAAAGGCCATATGAGTGTAATGAATGTGGGAAAGCCTATAGCTTAAGCTCCCACCTCATTCGGCACCAGAAAGTTCACACTGCAGGAAGGCTTTAGGAGTGCTTTCAACACAACAGGAGCTTGGTGATTACCCTTAGAGAGGGAGACATCGATCAGATGTTGAACTTCCTATACCTAAATGTTAACATTGGGGAGATACCTTATGAATGCTGGGTATGGGGGAAGCTTTCGGGGGCTTTATTGCACTATCAGACCTGCTCAGGTTCCTTGCCTGATTTGTGTCAATACCTGTAGCTGAATCCATCTCAACTCTACGAGCTTAGTCACCCTAATAGCCTCAGAGAAGGCAGAACTTTGTATTCTCTTTTCAATTCCTGGAGGAAATCCTAATAGTTAAATGGGGGGTCTTCATTCCCCCATTTGACTAGTAAAGGTATGGACATGACCCATCTTTAGCAAGAGGACCTAAGTTGTGTTCTGGTAGCAAAAATAAAAAAGGTTTGCTTTCTTCGTGGACATTGTTCATCTTGTGATAGTTGTGACAAATTTTTCCAGCCTCCAAGTCACCAAGCCTAGACTTGCCTCATGTTGCTCTGGTGTGTAATAATATATTATTTATGCCATCTTTAATCTTGGAAATTCTTTCATCCTTTTTAACTGTTTGAAGTGATTTGAAAACAACTAGGACCTTCCAAACTAAAGAGGTAAACTTTGTGGGGAACTCCAACTCTGCATGTCTCAAATAGAACAGCAAGTTGGCAGAGATGACAAAAGCATCTTGGGTTAGATTTCAGGGCTTGGTGGGACCAACTTTGTCTATTTCAGTTATTTGAGAGTCCAGATGTCACCTTGAAGAGGGTGCTATTGTAATGACCTATACTGTGTTTGGGAACAACGTGAATTAAGTACCTTGTTCCCAGCATATGTCCCATATTCTCCAGCACTTTGGGGCAAGTTCCACATGCCGCAAAGGCCAGAATCTAGTACACAACTCACTGGCTGTAAGACCTACTGTGTCAAGGAAGGACGAGTAATACAGAAACTCTAGGTGTGAATAATGGGGATTAGAAAGACTACAACAAATGAGAGTGATTGTGCCATTGTGAAAACATTCATAAACATTCTAGCCACTAGGGCTGTATGAGATCTAGGTGTATGGAAAATAGGAACTCCAGGGCTATCATGTGACCCAGGCCAGCGTCAGAGCAAAGAATGTAGTTTTCCTGGATTCCTGTTCCTCTCAGCTCTTTACCTGTTGTCTCTGCTGCATGGGCAAGTGCTCCAGGACTGACGAGATAAGTATGGTCCAAGGGTGTAGATTTTTGTGACTAGCCAGTTCCTGGTGACTCAAGGAAATAACCTTCATTCCTTTCCAGTCTTTCTTGCTACTCTGGAAGAGTTTTTCACATGGCATTAGGAGTGAAGTAGTAGAGTGAGTATACTGATGGTCAAATATGGTTTTCCAGTAGAAGTAGGAGACCCAGACATTTAGGTAGAATCATCATAGTTTCATTGAGGTGTAGTCAACATGCAATATGCCACACATTTGGTAAGCCTTAGCATGTGTGTACACATGAAACCACCCAAGCCATGATGCTGTGCATGTCCATCACCCCCAGAGTTTCTTCATGCCCCTTCATAATCTCTCAATGCTCTCCCAAATACTTCCCATCTGTAGTCAATCATTGATTTACTTTCGATATACATAAAGTTGCCTCTTCTAAAATTTTAAGTGGAATCTTAAAAGCTTATTTTTGTCGTCTTTCACATAATTATTTTGAGAGTCATCTATTGTGTGTACAAATAGCTCATTATATTGCTGGGTAGTCTGTACCACAATTTATCTTAACATTTTTTTTTCCAGATTCTAAATATTAAAATAAAGCTGCAAATATTCATGTAGAAGTCTTTATGGACATCTAGTTGAGATTTCTAATCAAAAGTGTTGAAAGTGGCCTAGTTTCTTACTAATTGTTGTACAGTGTGACAGGGAAGAGATAAGTATAGGGAAGAACTGTTAAATAGAAAAGAGTAAGACTTGATTTGGGAAATTCTCAACTCATTAATTGCAAAAGACATTGAAATGAAGAGCTCCATAGTCAGGAAAACATGTTCTAAAGAAATAGCTGAGGCTGTATACCTTTTGTAATATCTCAGCAAGATCAAAAATCAATTGAGTCACACAATGAGGTCCCCTCAATATAAACAGCATCTAGGAAGCTTAAATGTGTCACTCAGCTGTCTCAGCAAAAGCCCAAAATGGGATTATCTGGGTGGGGTGGAAATCTGTGGACCAAACTTGCCTAGTGGAGTGAATCTATGACCTATACAGGAGACCCACAAAGTTCTTGAGATTTTTATTCTAATAGAAACACCTTGGATCTAAAAGGACAATATGAAATTGAAGGTTACAGACCTTAGGTGTTAACACAGAGATGAAACTGGCTGAGGAAGCTATGCTGCAAACCTGTTACTTTAATGAAAAATGAAGCATGACTCAGAGTAGAACCCAGAGCTGGGAGCTATGAGCCCAGTAAGCAGGGATCAGAGCCACAGATGAAATTGCCAGGCCTTGATCCTTAGGAAGTTCACCTAGCTTGGTTTCAAAATGTCTTGGGACTGATGGCTTTTTTTCCTTCCATTTTCTCCCCTTTTGAAACAATATATAACTATTATTCTAGGTCTGTTCCACCATTTTATTTGGGAGAGAAGATGCCATGTTTCCTAGTTTTACAGACCCACAGAAAGAGGGGATATGCACTGCAGGGTAGATTATACCCAGAGCCTCACCTACACTTGATTTGGCCAGTTCAGATGATAAGCTTTGGGGTTTTTGAGCCAATGAGACTTAGATGAGATCTGGATTCTGAGTCAACAATGGAATGAGATCTATGGGGATCTTTGGGTGGGTTCAATATATTTTGCAAGCAGGACAGATAGGAACCTGGGGACCAGAGGTTAAACTGTAGTAGCAGAATAATTGCTCCTGATGATGTCCATGCCTTAATCCTAAGGACCTGTGAATGTTAGTAGAGATGGTCCGTGGGATTTGCATATATAATCAATGTTAGGCACTTTGTGAGGAGACACATCTCAGGTAGGCTCAATCTAATCACATGGGTCTTTAAATGTGGAGAACCTTGCTCAGCTGCAGGGAGAAGGATGCAGACAGAACAGTGAGATGTATGGCAGAAAACAAAATAGCCATCCAATATCCCATTGCTGGTTCTGGGATATAGCTGTGCACCAGACTGAAGAGGAACGCTAGGAGCTAAGGACAGTATCGCAACCTCCATCCTGGCTCAGCAAGATTAAGAGGTCAGAGTTCAGTCAAATAAAATGAGGAAAGTGTCTTCACAGATCCCCTCAGTACAGCATGGGAGCTGCATCCAGGGAGCTTAGAGAGACACAGTTCTACAGTCACATGGAACTGGATTCTGCCCACCCAAACAAGCAGGAACCTGATTTCCCAGAGCCTCCAGGAAGGGACACAATCTGCCACCATCCAAGAATTGCTGGAGCCCAGGGCCTGGGGGAACCCCACCTACAGGCTCAGGGCAGCAAAGATAGGAAGATGCTGGGTGGGACCGGGGCAGAACTTGCCTAGAGAGGCTTTGGTTCCAAGGAGAAGGAAGCCAGAGCCTTGAAATCTCAAGCTGTTGGCTTAGGGGCTGGTGGGGGTTCAAGGAGGTGGGTGCCCAGGCGGAGTTTAGAGAGAGCTCTGGGCTAACCGGCTGTACCTTCCTGGGCTTTCTGGCCTACAGGTGCCAGGTTCCGCTGCCTTTGACCCCTGCAGTCCTCAGCAGCCCAGCCTTTGGGAATTCCTCCTCACCTAAAGATTAGTGAGGGTTGACTTCCCTACCCTCCCCTGTTGTCCAGCTGTGCCTGCCCTGGCGGCTCCCCAGGCTCCTCCTATGTCATGGCAGCCAGCTCCTTCCATAGCTCAGCGTTCAGAGCCCAGCTTCCACACCGACTTCTTGCTCCGCCATCCCCACACCCTCCTCCCACACCTGCCACCTGCGTCTTCAGGACTGCTAATTGTGCCCACTCCTGCACGGATACCCACTCCACCTTGGGCCCCAATGATGCACTTGGCATTTCCTATCACCTGTTCTCCTTATCAACTCAATTCCCAGGCCCCTTTGCCCTAGTCCCCAGCACCTCAAGGTTTTAGCTTCTTTGCCTCCCAGCCCTGCTGCAAAGTTGCCCTCTCACCCCACAAAAAAACACCATAATAAGAGCTGGAGCTCTAGGTCTGGAGTGAAGGAAGCTGGTCCAAATGAACCAGGACGTCGTGGACATCCTCTTAGTGATGATCTCACACAGGGTGTTTGTGGGCTGTCCCAGAGTGTGCGGTACCAATGTGAACAAGAGGCCACTTCTCATTCAAGGGTAGTAGGGGCTTTTTCCATCACAGGTTGACTTGACTGCGGGTTCTAGGGAAGGTACGTTACTGGTCACTATAAATGAGCCCCTAGGAACAAGTGGAAGTCATATTGGGCAAAGGCCCAGGTCTTTCCATTGGGAAAAAAGACTGCTCTCAGATTGTAACAGTTTTATTCTCTGGTGTTTTTTCTCTGCCTGGCAAAGATCTCATTTATTTCCTGTTTTCTGATCAATTTTTTGGTTTTTGTTTCCTGCTGTACCACAAGTCTTAAGAAATTCAGAAGTAGCCACTGAGATATTTTGCTTCCCAGAAAGGAAACAAATGCGTGTGGCCCTGTGATTTCCCCCACTTAGAGCCTGGAGACAAAAATCAGGGTACAAGAAGACTAATGTGACCAGAATTCAGGTGGCATAGCATGGGAGAGTAGGAACCTAGAGATGGAGGACACAGGGAAAGATGAGAGACCAATTGCTGAGGAAAAATCCACTGAAATTGTTGGCTATGCCCCGATCTGTACAAATGTAACTGGAGTGAATTATCTGAGGTTTAGGAAAGTACCACTAAAGGGCAGTATATCAGATAATTCCTGGAGTTCATGCGGGACTGGGGAAGGTTTATGTGATCATCTGCCAGAGTGGAAACACCTGTTGGTTATACAAGTAGGGCCCTCAGAAATATTTCACCCAGATAGTGGGACTTAATTAAACAGACTAAAATCTGCTCTGGATCCATCCTGAAAATAATTAAAAACAAATGTTCAAAGGGAAAATTGCTGTAAAATTCCTTTACTGAAAGCCATGTCAAAATCTGACACTATTTAAAGAGATATTAACAAATGCAATGCCCAATGTGCAGTTTATCTTGTCTGATACCCAATAAATAATTAGTGGGCACACAAAAAAGCAGGAATATAAGACATATATTAGCACAAGAAAAAAATCAATAGAAACAAATGCAAAAGTGGCAAATGATAAAATTAGCAGACAAGTATGTTGAATCATTTTTATAAATATCCTACCTTTGTTCTGGAAGTATGGGAAAGCGGCCAGTGGGAACCTGACCTTGTGGTTGATCAAATTTCTTGTTTGATTTGAGCCACTGATGCTCTTTTTTTCTTTTACAACTGGCATTGTAAATACTATCTTCTCTGTAAGTAATAGCCGGCATGCCCGCTCATTCCTTGGCCAAATATGCTCCTTGCTTCTTCCATGTCTCCTACTTTTGGACAGCAGTTTCACAAGAATATTTTCAGCACTCTCTGTTTTCATATCCTGAACTCTTATTTCACTTCTCTGGGATCTCACCCTGTCCTATGTTGGATATACAATCCACAAGCCAACAGTTCTCAAACTTATGGGTTCAGCTCAGTTTCTTATCTCAAATTTTGGGCTTGTAGTTGATTCTCTGCTTGACATTCCTCTTAGACATGCAGTAGGTACCTGAAACTGAACTAGATGTATGTCTAAACCCCTAATCTTCCCTAAAAACCTACCCTAACTTCGGCCTTCCCTGTCCCTTTAATAGCAATTCATATTCCAGGTGTCTAGGCAAAAATTCTCAGACTTATCCTTGAATCTTCTCTCTCTCTCCTATGTATCCCATATGGTTCCAGTTGGCTTCACCTTCAAAATATACCAGGGTTGGGGCTGCTTTCCATCATCAACCCTGCTCTCTCTAAGTCAGAACCATCATCATCTCACATCCAGAATCTTCTAAGTGGTTTCTGTGCTTCCACCCAGACCCTTCTGCAGTATAATCTCAACAGCAGTCATGAACCACTTCTGGTCAAGATCTTGTATGGCCTCTGACCTCTCATAGAGTTAAGCCTCACAGTAATTGCACAATGTAGCTATAGTTGCCTCTCTAACTTTGCCTCTCAACCCCTTCCTTCTGAAGGGCCTCTGGGCCTTTGTAGTAGCTGATTTCTTTGGCCTGAAACAAGATAGACACATGAGTCAACCTCCACCTTCCACAGGTCCTTATCCCAATAGCCCCTGATTTGTAAGGCCCCTCCCCCTACTATTTTATTACCATCAGCACATATCTCCACCACCTTCAGCAGCTGCCACTCACACTCTGTACTCATTGTGCATAGTAACAAGATTATCTGCTTTTGTTGGTCTTCCTGAGCTAGAATATAAGCTCTTTGAAGGCACAATTCTTTGCCTGGTTCGTTTCCTGATATATCTCGATCACTTAGAAAAGTACTTGGCCTAGAGTAGGTGCTTACTACATGTGTGCTAAAGCAAAATGAGAGTGGTTTTTACTCTCTGAAAACTTTTCCTGCTGCTTTCTCTCTCATTGGCCTGAAGGCTCCTATTGTGTAGGTAGGTTTCTTGGGAGTGAAAAAGAATAATTTGGGGGAATGGAATAAAGACACTTCGAATGGGCAGCAATCAAGCATGGAGTTGTATTCTGCTTCACTCTTATGCTTCTTAGACTTAGTGTCTTCCACTGATCTTCCCATGATGTCTTATTTTTTTAGACATCCAAAGTAAGACTTTTCTCTAGTTATTTCTGTTCTCCTCACCCTCTTGGATAACTTCACAATAAACAGTAAGAGCTGTCAGTGTTACACACAAATCAAATTATTTTCAGAGATAATTTCATGTCTCCATGCTGATACTATCAGTGCAAATACAGATGAAATGATAATCCCTTCCCAGGAAGGAGATGAGCTCACTGAATCTCAAGCCTTTATCTTATTGTCCTTAATGACCCCTTTTACACCTGCACAGATGCTGCCCCTGCTGTCACTGTCCTGGCATCAAACATGAATGTGGTGAGTAGCTATTTTTTTCAAATAACTGTTAGACACTCAGAAGAAATACAATCTATCTCATCATCTCATATTCCCATCGGAACACACTTTATGGATGAAAGAGTTCGAATTGTGCTATATATGTGTAATGTCAGAGCAGACTTTCCTCTCTGAAGCCTCTGGACTCCTCCGTGCCCACCTGTATATCCAGATAGTAAGCACTCTCGTCATCAGTGTGGACTCTTTCAGAAACATTTGATTTCTTTGGAAATAAACAGTTCCTTCGCTCTTACTTGGCCCTTCTGTATGGGTTAACCATTCTCTCCATTCCCTCTGTAAAATCTACTCAGTGAAGTCCTTAGAAAGTAAATCATTATCACTTGGATGATGTGTTCTCTCCCTCCCTCTGTTACCACTCAGAGGGTCTTATGTTTATCGAGTCAGTTGATTTCGCCCCCAAATTCTTCATTCCAGTTTTACTTTTTAATTTTATCATTTATTTAATACAATATATACCAGTGGAATATGATTGCAAATAAAAGTTTTTACTTAAAAGATTCTTCATTTCAGTGCTCTGGAAAACTTAAAATATTTAGATCCTAACAATAAAATTCCATATGAGTTAAAACTGTAGATAATTAGGATGTGATATATAAACACATTAAGATGTGTTTTATATACACACACACACACGCGCGCGCACGTACATACACACTCTGTACTCAGAAGATCTGAAATGTTTTGAAGTTTTTTGTCCACTTAACTCTAAAATAGTAATTAATTTAATTTATTGTTTTTATAGATAGAAAAGATGATACAAAATATTTATCAGGGATACATAATTAAATATTGAATATATAAGAAATTATGAAAAAATATGTACCTTAATACCTGTAAATACCTATTTATGAACTTGCTAGAATTTTTGTCTCTTATTAAACTGATTAATATGAGCACTAAATATTGTCAGGATAGCTTCCTCTATTAATAGAATTTATTATTTTAATTAGGTTACATTAAAAATATCTTTTGGTATCTTATTTTTCAATACATTTTTTATGAACTTAGATCTATTAAAATTATATTTTGGGAAAACTGGGCTCAAGAAGCCATCAGGTAGAATTCTTCTATGAAGAAAGATATTCTCTCATTAGTTGCCCAGAATGAGTCAGTGCAGAAAAAGCAAAATAAATGCTTGATACCATCTCCCTTATTTATTAGTCTTCAAAATTTTTTTTCCTTGAAATACTTTAAGGTTATCCAATGTTGGATGATTATTTTTATAAGATCATTAGGTACATATGGATTTTTAACTTATTGATGTGTTTCAGTTCATTTATAAAATACTTAACTCATCTCATCTTTGGCAGTGAGAACCTGCCTCTTTAAATTGGTACCAGGGTCCTTTCAATATGACCACGAGTTTTAGTTATCCTTGTTATCTTCCCTGCTGTCTTGTTCAAGAACATATTTCAGCTTCATCTTGTAAATGTCCTGTCCCAGGCTTGAGATCAAGGTTCTTTTTCAAAAAGCTGTCTTTCTTTCTTCACAAAAGGAAATTGCATAGAGAGCTGACAGTCTGGAGTGCTCCTTGCAACTAGACCCTTTCCGTGAAAAGGGGGCACAAAACATAGACTTGTAAAATATGCCATTTAATACATACTTTAGCAAAATTGGAACAAACGATAGCAGTGTATTATATATTGTTGTTTAAACAATAGTTTTGGGCCTCTAATGAAATTCCTGATTTTAATATAGTACTCTGATTATATGCAAGAAAATTTCTGTGCTTTCAGGAATAGAACATTGAAGTATTCCCTGTAAATAGGAAATGTATTTCCAAATTATATACCAATTACTCAGAATGCATTTTATATCTGTGTTTCTGTGTATATAAACAGACATGTATGTCATGTATTTGTGTGGGGACAGAGAGTGAGAAAAAAATAAATTGAATGTAGCAAAAGATTTAAAATGTTACATTTGGAGTTTACAATTGTATCTTTTAAAATTATTGCAGCTGTTCTATAAGTTTGAAATTACATCAAATTTTTAAAATACAAAAATGATTTCATGTGTTTGACTGCCTAGTAGGAAACCAGATCTATCATGAAATCAACTCAAATGAATCAAATAGTTTTATGTAATTTCAACCCTTCTTGACATTTTAAAACAAATGGAAGAGACCTTCCTTAAACTTTTCATAAATATCAACAACAAAAAAATCCTTCCAGAAACACCAAACATAGCATCCATTATTAAAATATTTCACCTAAGTTCAGGAATCAAAGAACTATTACTTTATCTATTGACCTTTAACATTAGACCATATGACTATTCAGTAGATGACAAGAAAAATATACATATATATGAATTGGAAAAGAAGAAATAATCCTTTTCTCATCTCAAAGAGCATCTTCTAAAAGTAATCACTGTGAGTCCTACCATGAACATCTTATTCAATTTTGTAACCATTTATTCTCCCACATTTTATGATATCTATCACCTGTTTTTCTCTCTTTTCCATGGAACCCATGAGTTTTTAATAACAAACTGCATAACTTAATAACTTGAGTGCATTATTTACTATCTGTAAAAGTTCTATGGTGGCAAAATTATTGTAATGTTTTGTGTGTTGATATATCTTCTGTACCCAGAAACGTGTGTGATTCACATAAACTATAAAATTAATCTTTCTTGAAACATTTGTCAATGTAATACTCCTGTCTATTTGAACGACTTTGGCTACTTCTAACTTTTCATTCACTGTCCTCCCTTCAGTATGAGTTCCCACAGAGACTCAAGAATTTAAAAAGAATTATATTTGGAAGAGAAACTACCAAGGTGATTAAAACTCCACCAGAGTTTGTGCTTGACATCTCTCACTCAGTAGATCTCAGAGTCCTCTACTGAATTTCCACTGAGACTATTGTTAATTTCAAATGTGGGGTCTCCCCCATCTGTTTCTGCCACTTCCATTTGATATTTTTATTATTCACTATAATTGCTTTTGACAATTTGCACAATTAAATGATCTTCACAGACACACTCCATTCTCATTGCAGACATTGTCACTGAAATTATAGATGAAATGATAATCACTTCCCGACAAAGAGATGAAATGGAAACCCAAAGCTTTAATGCTGGGTTTAGAGGCCCTTTCCACACCTGCACAAGTGCTGTCTAAGCATCTACTACCCCAACAGCAAGTGCCCACCAAATAAGTAGTGATTCTTTTTAGATATGTATCAGATTCTGAGATGGACTTAATTAGAAAATTTACTCATACATGTTTCTTGGGATTGGAACAGAAAACTATCACACACATACAAACACTCGCATATCTATTCAGCACAGATTTGATTTTAGGAAACCCTTGGCATATTGCCAGTCTCACTGACCTGTGCGAGACTGCCTTACCTCTCTCTTCTCCTTCCTGTTACAGCCCTCTCTGAAGTCATCTCTCCTGTGTCCCTGACTGTACACAGGGACCCTCAAGTTTTCATTCTCCAGGCTTTATGCTCAGGCAAATGATAAGTAGAGAATATGGGAGCCCAGCCACTGAGCAGACATTCGGTGTCGGAGTGTATGTTTTGTTTGGGGGAGACTATGTTGGGCTAAATGGAGTCTAATAATGTATCTCTAACATTTCTGTCTTTATTAGAAGAATGTTAACTTTTAGAGAAAAGCAAGGGTTATTCTGTCTCCCACGTCGGGGGAAAAAGCTTATTTAATGAAATGTGTAGTTAACTATTTATGTTCAATAACATGTTTTAGGGACATCTTGGATGTTTTCAGCCCTACCCCCAGCGGTGTAACTTATCTTCAAGTTTTGTTTTCTTTTAGTGAGGAACGGCATTTAGATATCACCATTAACTACAGTAGTTAATTTAGAGGGTCATTACTATGGACTTGCTTATGTCTAGACTTTTTCTAATAAAAATAGAAAATACATATATGTTTTAACTACATTATTTCTGCTTTAACATAGATTGTGAGTGATATTGAAAATTTTATTTCATGCATATAATTTTTTGTCTTATATTAAAAGGCTTGTTTAGCAATTATATTAATAGATTTTTATGTTTCAAATTGTTGATGCTAGTATAATTTGCAAAATATTGTTTCTATAGAAACAGTTTACTATTTCTTTTCAGGCATTTCTGCCTTCATCCATACCTGTTTTCCAGGAACTTGACATTTTCTTACAAGTACACATAGAATAACATCCTAATAGACAATCAGGGTAATCTTTTCATTTAACTTTGAATTTTATGGACTCTGGTATCTGAATTTTATCAATTTTTTTGATAATTATGTGATATATTTATATTTCTACATGTCAAATATGTAACTCAGACTACTTTAGAAAACCTAATTTACACTTCTATCCTTTTATCCCATTCAGTCTCTGCCCCTATATTTACAATTTTATATTCTTAAAAAATGCCCTTACGCATGTTCTGTATCTTGTCTTTTCCATGTAAGAATATACCATGAAGAGAAGTCCGTATGTGTGTACAGAGATCTTACAGCTGTAAAAATCCTATTGTGCAGTTGTGCCACCTCCATTGACCTTGGAGCTGCATACAAAGACTGTTTAAAATCCAGGTCTTTATTGACTTACCTTTGCACACATGAGCAAAAATTCTAACTGCCCACTTATAGTGAGAATATATGGAAGAGGCTAAATTTTAAAAATTGAAGGATATGGTGATGGTGACATATTTATTTTCCTTTGTTTAACTGCTTATTCCTCTGATATCAGTTGCAACCCATGCCCTCGAGGTACTGATGTGATGCTTTCTGCTAGCTGGGGTATGGGGGACTATGTTCCTCACTCAGACAAGAATTGGTCTCATGGAAAATCTCTCCCTCCTTGGTCTTTATAACTTCGCTTTGCTCAGTTGACATAATTTGAGACCCACAGACCTGATTCTCATGCAGCTGGTCTCAGCCAACTGTGTGGTTCTTTTCTCTAAAGGTATCCCTCAAACAATGGCAGCTTTTGGATGGAGGTATTTTCTGGATGATACTGGATGTACACTTGTCTTCTATTTTTACCAAGTGACCACGGGTGTTTCCTTCAGCACCATCTGCCTCATCAATGGCTTCCTGGTCATTAAGCTGAACCCCAGTATTTGGAGTTGGATGGAGCTTAAGTTTAGACTCCTAAAGTTCATTGCCTTCTGCTGTTCCCTCTGCTGGATCCTGCATCTCATGATAAATTTATTTGTTCCTACAACAGTAAATGGTCTATTGAACAGAAAGAACGTTAGTGTGAAAGGTAATTGTGGATACTGTTCTTGGCATATGAAAGAGGGTTTTGTTGACTCATTAATTACAGTGATATATTTTCCCCCTGACTTTATGAGTTTGGGCTTTATGGCCTGGGCTAGTAGCTCCCTAGTTCTTGTCCTACGCAGACACGAGCAGCGAGTCCAACACATTTGCAGGAATAGACCCTCCCATGAGGCCAGAGCCACATGGACCATCCTAATCCTGATGAGCTCCTTTGGTACATTTTATTCAGCCAGCAGCATTTTGACAATTTGGATGACTCTAGCTATAAATCGAGGCCAGTGGATGGTGAACATCTCTGTGTTTGTGGTACCATCATTTACAACATTCTTCCCCTTTGTGCTCATCATCACTGACACCTGTGCCTCTCAGCTCTGCTTTGCCTGCAGGGCAAGGAAATCAGTTTCCTAATCTGGTTGTAGATCCATGAGTCTGTTCTCTGTCATCTAGATATTCATTTCATTCTGGTCACTGCTAAACTGTTGTCTGTGTCTCCCCCTTTTTGTTTGTCTTGTTCATTTTTGTTGCTCACAGTTTTATATCCCACATGTGAGTAAGGGAAAGGGGAGAGGGGGGTAAGTAGAAAACAGTAAAGAGGGTCAAATATATGATGATGAATGAGATTTGACTTTGGATGGTGAACACACAATGCAATATGTACATGACATATTATATATAATTATAATATTCATTGATATAATTTTATTGACCCAATGTCACCCCAATAAATTTTATTTTAAAAATATTCATTTCTACATTTGTTAATATTTGGGAATGTCTTAAATGTCAGGAATGTGTGACGCTATTGCAAATAAGGGCAGTAATGTCCTTGTCTGCATCAATTTTAACGTAGATCTAAACATGAACATTATATATATACTGAAAAAAAAATTCCTCATTCCAACTGTTAGGTTCTTCAGTGATCTTCAGAAGATCAAAACATTGAAAAATAGTGTAATGGAGAGAAATGCTCAAGCTTAAGGCCCTAGGGAAGTCTAGTGCTTTGAACCATATAGAGATTCCAGGAAAGTTTTTGGTTAGTTTGTTCAGTTTTGTTTGAATATATTTCAAAGCACTGTTGAATTCATCTTTTTGACTGAAGACAAATCACCTGGAAAGACCCAGGTAAAAAAAGAAGATACATGCAGCCTCACAGGAGGGAGAGGAATCCTGCATACTGGGAGTATTATTGAGAGATGGGAGCACAGCACAGATGAAGGGGATGGTTGTCCTAAGTAACTGCTTAGCACAGGCCAATAATTTTTTTTTTAACATCTACAGCATGGTATTCCTAGGTGGTCTCTTATCCAAGCCCCCCCCCCGCCCAACCCTGTTTAGCTTCTGAGATTAGACGAGATCGGGCGTATTCGGGGTGGCATGGCCATAGGCACAGGCCAAGAAATTTGAACTTTTGTTTGAGGAAAATGACAGTGAAGGGATTCAATCTGGTGAGTGAAAATAGTAGGGTTTCTTATTACAAATTATTTATAAAATATTTCATTTAAAAATTTTTACTTGTTTTTACTAATGATACTCTAACACTTTATTGTTATAATGTGGATTGAAAAATGAATGATGAATAATTCTGTCTAGCAAAACAATGATGTAAAATAATAAAAAACAAGATCTGAATCATATAGGGATATAATACCTTCATTGAAAATATCAACGGCCTTATGAATTTTTGAGTGGTTGCTCTATTTTACACTTCAATTTTCCTGTGCAGATGTAAGCTATAGGTCATAATCATTGCAAAAAAAAAAAAAAAAAAAAGGGGTCGGATATTATTTAACCCTCAAGGAAAATGCATTATCAATTTCTGATGGCCAAGATTATCTAAATAATTTACAAATTGTTTTTCTCTGCTAGTTTCACCAAATTTAGTATTTCAAGAGACTTTAATTCCAAACACCAATAGCCAATTTTTTAAAGGCCTATTTCTCTCTGGAAAATTGTGCTTTTTTCAATATTTTATAATGAAATTCTACCAACTTTAGTCAAGTATGTGTTATTATATGCACCTGTAATTGTGTGTATTAAAATGCCAATAGTATTTATTTAATACCAAAATTATGAGTCTTTATATGAATTCCAAAGTTATCAAAAAATTTCAAATTTACCTCTTTTGTTGTTTTTTTAAGTAATTATACACATATTCTCTGAATTTTCTTGGTTATTTTAAAGAACCAGTCTGTGAGAGGGCTTTATCATTCATGTTATTTTAATTTTCAACAGATTTAAAACAGTACAGGGATTATTAATTTGCATATCACAGGTCTAAAGTATAAACAATGATCTGTATTGAATATTATGCTGGTAAAAAATAGATAACAGTCGTTTTCCTTTGACCATTGTCCTAGTGTAAGTGAATTAATCCTGTCTTGTGAGCTTTGGGTCGTAACCGAGGAGACGCTTTTCCATCGAACAGACCGTTCTGAGGCTCGGCGATGCGGTCCAGGTAACCAGAGATAGGACAGGGACCGCCTTACCCTGGTGCCCGCTCCGCTCCCGCCCCGCCCCCAGAGTCGGATGGCTGAGATGAGGGAGGGCACATCCCCTGGGGCCTCACCTTCCTCAGCCGCCCTGATCTCTAAAGCTCAGCACGTGGGCGCTACTCCGGTTGTGCAGGACCCTGTGTCCGGGACTGGTGAGACGCTAGTGGGCGACGTGTGGGGTGATGGGAGAGGGTCACAGGCGGACGGACCGTTGGCTGAGCCAGGAGGACCAGGGAACCTGGGGTCTGTTTTGTATGCCCAGGGAATAGACATGCTAATCTAAGAATAAAAGTCCATAGTGAGCGCAAGGGAGCATTTATTTCAGATTTTTAACAAAATAGGTATTCAGAAGCTTTGATTCAGGCAAAAGTGCAGATAGTCTTCTGACAAGGAGACAAAGACAAGGGGTACTGAATAGAAGTGGAGGCACTTCAATGGAGGGCACTTCTGTTGATGCAGGGTGACTTAAGACAGTGATGTTGATTCTGGACAATGTTTTCAATTTTCAGTCTAATAGTCATAAAAATGTTTTCTTGTTATTTTTGCAAATAGTTCTTTTGGGGCTTAAGGTTGCTTTAGGCCCAGTCCAAAGGCTATTTTGTGTTTCAGAATACCAGAGGTTTCAGGCGCAAGATGTGCAAGGCAGTTCCTCTGGCATGGCATGGCTGTGTTCATATTATTGTGACAAAATGTTAGGAGTGATGCCTGGAGTGGCAGGCTGAGCAGTTGGATGGACATTCTCAGGATGCTGAAAATCATGGAGGGTTATGAAAGACAGTTAGAGTTAGAGTTTTAAAACTTTTCCAAAAGCTGCTTGGTGGAAGAACAGACTGGATGGTATGTAATAATAGTGTGACAAGAAGGTTTCTTTGCCCAAGGTCACACAGCCAGTAAGAGTCAGCACTGAGGACTGAGACCCAGAGATAATGCAGCCATCCCAGGTCACCTGGCTTCTGAGCTGAGGAGGGGTACAGGGAGGCAGGAGCCCAGGGATCTCCAATGATGTCACATACCTCTAATTATCTCCTAGGTAATTTTCTGATGTTCAAAGTAAGCATTTCCTGGGTTATCTTGACAGTTTTACTCTTCCATAAACACTTACCAATGTAGTAGAGTTTTCCCTCTTTGGAAACCTTGTACAAATGGAAATGTATGATAAGGATTATTATCTGCTTAATTTCATTTGCACAATATGATATTCATGACTTTACCATTGTTCTTGTGTGTTTATCTAGTGCTTCTTTTTGCTTCTTTTTCAATTTTGTTTAGTATTCTATAGCATAAATCTGTGAATATGTATTTCTACAACCTTCTGTTGAAAGTTTCTTTGGGGAGGTTCTTTGTGCATGGTATCGGAAAATATAGATATCACTACTGCAGACATGCCACATTTTCTAGTTTATAAATGAACACTTATCTAGAGTATGTATCAAGGGTAGGAATTTCTTTTCCACAGGAGGTACAGATTTAAATTTATAATATTTACAAATATCTTCAGCGTTACCAACACTTGACGATATCAGGCTTACTGAGTTTAATCAAACTGATGAGTTTTGTTTTAATAGCATAATCTCTTAGTCATTTTGTCTTGCAACACCATTAAGTACTCCAAGTTAAAATAATTAATACTGTGAATAGGTGTCTGCTATCAATATTAAAAAATTGTTAGCCAAAAATGAAACATACTAAGATGATTTGTTACTTTTACTTTCCATTTTATTCCAGAATCTATTGACTTGAATTACCTTATTTGAATATTCTCTCCAAGATTTTCACTGAGGTAGCCTTTATACAGAAAACAAAACTACATATTATAATATATATGT
>KE766963.1:11895-36246 GCA_000465285.1 Eidolon helvum
GTGCTCTTCTATAGGAAGCAGGGTTTATTTTTATATATATTTTCAAAGAAATAAGGTTTTAATGAAAAATTATATTACAGAACCCAAAACAGTAAGTTAAAAGTCCATATCCAATAGATACCACAAATAAAGCATAAATCATCAGCTATTGTTCATTCATGTAAGATCTATTAATAATTTACTACAGTGTACTATGCTGATAAAACAGCAGGTAGTAATTGGGATTACTTTAATTATGATGAAAAAAGGTTACATTTTGTGAATAAATGTGAATAAAAGGGGCTTTTAGCACTGAAAACAACAACTAACCTATAATATAATAGGTGGTAAGTAATTCATATACTTACATGATAATTAATATTTAAAAATGCAGTTATCAATGGTAGTTGTAGATTATTTTTGTTGTAGGATGAAATATGAACTATAATGTTATTTAATTAATATATGTTAGAAAGAATTTACCCACTCAAAGGAAAAAAAAGGCTAATTTATTAGTTCAATTTCTTCACTTTTTTTGACCCTATATATTATTTACAGACTATGCTAAATATTTGGCAATTATATTCCTATGTTGTTCTTTATTTTTGGTATACATATGCACGTTTCATCTTCTTGGATAAATTATGAGTAAGTAACTCAAGGACCTATTTTCCCTTTTCATTTCCTCTAGACCTTAGAATAGTAAAAAAACATAGATAATGCTTAGTAAAATCATTTTATTTGAAATTCTGAACAAGATAACCTCTATGCTTTAACACATACTCATCTTCAGAAACCTAATAGTTAACAATAGTCTCATAATGATATTTTATTACCTCTGATATTTTAAATGGATTTTTGTTTGAGCTTCCTTTTTTCCTATTTCTCTTTGAGTATCTTCCAAAGATCCTGAAAGTGAGTTGTATTGTTCATTTTGTTCCTTTAATTCAAAGATATTGAAAATTTCCAATTTCTAAGAATTAAAATAATCTGTCATAATATCACATGTACATGTTGGCAAAGCCACCACTTATTATCATCTGAAGGAGCTAAGACTTGATCAAATTATTATGGATAGCATCTGCACAAACCTTAAAATTAGCTATAGAATTCACAATGGGTTGACATCGCTGACTATTTCCAAATCTTTTGCAACATCTCTGATATTTGCTGTCTCCCACAGAGAGCTTCTTTCAATCTCTTGCTTTCTTTCTACATGAAAACTCACTTTGATTCTCTCCTGCTGCTTAAGAGTAAACTCCCTGATGTGTTTGCAATTTATTGTGATCTATTTTCCTTTTTCCAATAAAGATGAATTTTACAGCCCCTCTCATAGTGATCAATGTGAAAAAAAAGCCCTCAGAGTAATATTAGTGACAAGCAAACAGCATTGTATACAGTTGGTACTAAATAAATGATATGTGACTATAAATTATTTATTGTCTCACTATTTTGATACAGAAAACACTGAACAAGAATTTACAAATAGGAATAGGTAGCAAGCAGTGGCAATGAGAAAAAGCAATGCTATTTTTCTTCACTTTCTACTTTTCTTAAATCCACAATACTTTTTGCTTTGCCTAATTAAAAATTTTCTCTAAAACAGTGGCATAATAAACCAGGTACGAAGGTCAGCTAACTAGGTATTAAGTTGACCCATGACTCACAATCCAGATCTAGCTCACTTCTTCAGTCTACTTTTTCCTCATAATTTATGTTACACACCACTTTATACCTGTTTTATCTGTGTGAAATAACCTTCTACATATTGTCCACCTGGAAAACTCATTTTCATCTTTGCAAACATATTCCCAGCACCAGTATATTGGGGTTCTTTCCAAAGATGTTCACCAACTATCACCTTCATCCCCAACGCAGAGTTTATCACCTACTCCTTGGTGTAAGCTTTTCGAATACCCTCATTACATGCGTTTTAGTTCTTTCTCTATAGCTTACTTATTTATTTATATTCTTATGTGTCTTACTATGCAATTTTTGTAGCTAGGATCCGTGTCTTCTGAATCTTTTGATCCACTCTACAGATCACAGAACCCGAGACAATTTTTAAATGCTCAATTAATGGTCATTGAATGTTCCTGTCCAGAGGACTTAAAAATTTCCTGGACGTGCTCCTCTATCTTCAGCACAAGCTGAGTCATTGAATTTTGCTTATACCTTCTAGCTCAATTCGTATTCATCTGAGAAATAAATATTCATATAGGTGGGAAGGTAAAGTAGTCAAACAATTTAAAAATTAACTATTCTAAGGAAAGTATGTTTATTATTTTAAATTTATATAAACAATAAAAATGCGACAAAGAATATGTTGTCGAGCAGAATATATTATATTATTAATGGATTAATTTGTAACTAATGGATATGAATACTGTGTATTTTATAATTAGAATACATTATCACATTTATATAGATGTTTCTTAAAATTAGAAAATATCCTAACTAGGTAAAACTTCTCTTTTTTAATATTGATAGTTTACACATTAAATAGGTAATGCCCAGAGTACCCTTACTTGAGCTTTCTGTGGATAACCAGTGAAATCTTAACACTATAATTCAAATGAAAATATGTAAATTCATTCTGTAAAGGGACAACAGTGATTTGAAACTTTAAAAAACTGAAAGCATATTTGTAAAGAAAACATTTTCTCAAAATAATAAAGTTTAATGTTATCTCTAAATAAACAAACAGTACTACTTGAAAGAAAAACTTTTTTTTTTCAGTAGGAGGTAACTTAGAACCATAAAAAGGGAATTAAAAATTTCCAAATAAGAAATTGGTTAGAAGAAAAGAAATTATTGCTGTTCTTTGAACTGTTCATTCAGTTTTTATGAAGAAATAATTTAAAAGAATCTGAATATTATGTAGAAAATCTCTGTTCTCTTTGAGTTTCAATAAATTGTGTTTAATAGACTCACTGAGTAATCGAATTATGACAATTTAGAAGAGACATCCTAACCTCCTCATGCAAGGTGTTCATGAGTGATTTCCTCTTTGTTTTCTTTGTTTTATGGTTGTAATCACATTCACAACATGAAGTGTCATTGATTGCATATGATAATGATACTGTCATGATTTATGGAAAAGGCTAAAGCAATTCTGACATCTGACGATAGTTAGAGTCATTTTATGTTGTCCCTATGAACATGTTATTTTGTTTCATTAATTTCAATAGTTTTGTGGACTTCAAGAGTGTTCACATATAGTATTTAAATATTCTCATCTCACAAGACAATAATAATTTGAATTTGGGAAAATAAAATTATAAAGAATGTGGTAGCCTTTCTGGAGATTCAGTATAAAGATTTTAGAAAACATATTAGCATGTATCATTAGGTGTAATGTATTCACATCACATTAGAATGTATTAGGCTCATGAATAGAGTTGGATTTGATTACCTACACTACTTTACAGAGATAAAATTATTGTCAGAATATAACTCTAAAGGAATCGACTAATACAGGGAATAGAAACAAATTGTATGCATATGTTAAATATAGTAACATTTTAAAATTTCTTAACTTCAATTTCATCTTCACGAAAAAATTTTAAGAGTGAAAATATAGCACTTACAGCATTTTATGGAAAAATCTATTATAAAAATTCATTCTAAATATAAATTGATAAAGGACTTTGATTTGTAAGAATTACTCAGTGAATCAGGTATAAACTAACTTTTATAGAGTTTTTGAAAGGTAATAAAATTTTTAGTATAGAATAGTAAAATGAAAATGAACTGATTGTTTTACCTTACTTATAATTGCAATGATTCCTTTACTGCAGTAGTGCTAACTATATACACAAACACAATTTTCCAAGAAGAAAAAAATTACATACAGGCAAGTGCACAGAAAAGCAAATAAGATGTCATATAACCTACTAGAACTATACTTCAGAAGACAGATTCATTTTTTTTTTGGTAAATAATTCAAACGATTTAAATAGTTTATCCTTAAACCATGTTTTGGTTTCAGATAAAACTTCTTTCTCTAATTAATTATAAAGTCATAACAGGCAATAGGTGATATAAACAGAACATCGTTCATAGTACTTCTGCTATATTTCTACAAAAATATTGGTAATTATCTTTTTCACTGAATTTTAAATTATTACTTAAACTCCTTAAAATTATTATTTATGTTACCTGTATAATGTTTAAAAAATGATAAAATACTAAGATTCTAGAACTAAAAGTTTTGGTACCAAAATAAACCTAATAGTAAGCACAAAAGCAATTCTCTTCTGTGGATGATACTGGCCAATCAGTGAGAGGGTGAAATATCCATCTAGGTTGGAAAAATGGATCCCAGTCATTCGGAAGATTCAACAGAGAAGAAATATAATATTGAAGTCAACACTCGGGGAACAATAAAAGTGCAAGTTACAGAAGCACAGCCTGTTCTTGTGTAAAATCAATAACACAATGATGTGTACAAGAACTGAATTTGTGAAAAAGAAATTTTCTCTTGCCAGTGGTTTTCAATTATTAATTGGATAGACTGATGAGTAAGAAAGTTTTTACCTTTAACTTCATCCAGAAAGAACTGCTAATATTTATTTTAGAAATATTGGCCCATGATTTATGAAGTCCTGAAATTTCCCAGTAAAAATCGTGAAATTGTTTGGAATACTTATATTGGCTTTAATCGATAGTCTAGTACAATATTAGCATGCTTTGGGGAGTATGTAAAGAAAAGAATAAGAGCATGATGTCTACAGAGCTTTATTTTTTTAAAGAGCAAATTCTTTTATAAAATGACTGGTCCTCACTCTTCTTTTCTTAGCAGGTTAAGACATGGGTTTAATTAAAATTGCCATGCAATTCAGCCCCACGTGTACCTTACATGCAGCTTAGAAAGCATTCATTTTCAAAGAGGATTGAGCATAAACTTAAAAAACATTAGAAAAGAACAAAAACTCTGGTGACTTTTATGTGTTTTTCTTTGCAGTCTATTGCAGAGCATCATGAGGCCAGAGTAAGATAAAAAAAACCTATTCCTCAGAGCAGATATGGTATATCATAATTAGAATCATTATATTCACAGTATAAAAATTACAGTTTTTAATACTGATATTTTTCTGGTAGGTTTTTATAGTTGACTACTTTGGAATATATTTTATTTTATTTTTACATAAATCTTTAGTATCACTGAATAATTTTAATTATAAAAATCTACTTTCGTTAACCTCTTTTTTTTTTAAATTTCTATATCATATAACCATTTGTCATCCCCACTTCTCATCACTCCCACTCTGCAGGTGAAGTAACTCAGAAAATTTCACCAGGTAAGAAGTGGTAGAAGAATAACATTCCTTACTCATTCCACTCTACACATAAAAGCCAATGGCCGTGTGATTTGATATACTTATACCACTTGCATATTAATTTACCAAACTGTAGAATATATATAAACATATGCTATTATGCAATTTTATTATACAATTAAAATTTAAACATTATTCTTCCAAGTTAAAAATGAGTTTACCAATTTTCCTGAAATATATTTGAAAAATTATATAGTAAATGGGAACTTTTGCATAAAAAAGCAAAAGATTTTTATAAGGGTATTCACTTCCCTCTACTTCAGAGAGCCTGAAACTCCTTCTTGAACACTCCCAGCTGACTTCATTTATGATCACTTTTCAGCTTAATTTCCTTCCCGACTGTTAGATGGCACTGTGCCCTCTAACAAGGTGCTATGCCAATTTTTCTAAGTCACACATGCCAATCAAATGTTGGATTCTGTAGAAAACATTGCAAATGCCCTCTCTTCAGGAGGGTATCCATTATCTCTCGCAGAAATACCCATTAACAACAAATACATCTTGAGTGCCAAAATTTCAATTATAAATTATGGACGAAAACACAGCATAGTAAATGTAGGTAGGCACTTGAATCTGCCCAGCAGACAAGTTTAATTCTAGGATGTCCATGTGTCTGGAATTTGAAGTAATTTATGAAAAGAGCAACAACCTAATATTTTAAGAGTAAGCTGTGTCACCCCGATTTAGGGGTGAGCTCAATTACAAGAGTGATGACCAGAAGCAGTAGCTGGATAGATTCCAAAGCCATGTCCAAAAACAGTTAGGGGCATGCTATACAAGGCAGTATGGCTTACAATTTTCAAATCAGTTGTTACTGAGGGGATTACCTGATCAGCTCTTTTACTTCACAGATCTAAATATCCAAGTGTGCAGTCGTGAATATATATATCTTAGTTTTTAGGTCATGTGTCTATAATCCCAATAATTGCCACATTGAGAATTTTACTCTCGATAAAGCCTTTTATCTAGTCCAACACACTCCACCAAGGAGGAAAGAAATGAATTCATTCAGATAACTAGTTAGAGTCAAAGTAAGAATTCAATCCCAATTATCTTTATCTCCTATTCTTGGTCTAGCGAGCTCTGGATTACATGAAGCTTCTCCTCCTTTTACTTTTTTCTCTGTGTTATATTCATATTATGTTTATGGTATAGCATCTATTCATATTATATACATATATAATAACATAAAATAAAATATTCCTAATAATATTAACATGTATTTTGTGTCTGATTGATAATATTTACCAATTGCTTATACAGGTTTATTTTCTCCATAACTAAACAGTGAATTTTCATGTCGCCATTAAAATTGATGCCTCTGTTGAAGCTAAATCCATGACTGAGAAAATAAAGTGCTCTGAAGCAAAAAGGGTCTAGATGAGATGAGCTTCTATCAGTGAACATCTGCCTTCTTATAACTCATATGTACCTCAGTCTTAGCACTTACTACCCTCTACTCTTTGTTTGTCTGGTACCCACTTTGAAATGTGAGTTCTTTCACGGCAGGGCTAGGCCTTCATCATTGTACCCACAGTACCTGCCAAGGAGTTAATGCTCAACAAATGCTTGCTGAATGAAGAGATGAATAAATACATGAACTGATACATCTCGTGGATTGCTAAAATGACTGCTGACTAACCTTACTGATTGTCTTTTCTGTGCCTGGTTTGTTTTCAAAGACTTTTCATAGGAACTGAAGCATGTGAATAAGACCTTTCTTTCAGTCGTTCACTCATGAAAAAGGCTGTTTTTCCTTCCTTCCTTCTTTCCTCCTTTCCTCCCTCCTTCTCTCCTTCCGGGGGGGGGGGGGGGGGTCTCTCTCTCTTTCTTTCTTTTTACTCATGGGCATGAACTATCAAGGCCTCTCAGAGGAAATTATTTTAATTATAGAAATCAGAACAGCTTAATTGTGAATGTGCAATATGAGCACTTTAAAAATGAGATTAGTTGCTTTTCCTGTCATTTCTTTTCCTTCCCTTTAATAATTCTTATAACATGCAGTAAAAATATTCTCAAGATTCAGCATTCTGGTACATCTTTCTCTTCTACTTAACCACACTTAAGGAAATCTACAATGTAGATGCTTGAAGACTGTGAAATCACACTTTTCTTCACCAATATTTCGCTAAACTAAATTATGATCATGTAGTTAATGAGACTCTGAATAGATGAGTCCTAAGACATGAAGGGAAATTAGAAGCAAAAGAATAGTTGCACCAGCAGCTCTAAAACAGCATGGATATTTATATCTACATACAGATGGACGATGTAGATATAAATATTTTGGAAATCTGGAATATAAATGAAGATTCATTACTCTTTGAGAGATCTCAAGCTATTAGATTGTCAAGGTGAAAACTAAAGAAGTGCATGGCTTCTCAGTCTATATTCAGTCATTTATTTTTCGTTTGTCTGCAATGTCTTTCTGCATGGATGTCTTAACAAACATATAACGGAGCTATAGTTCTGTTGGGTAAACACATGCACCGTGTATTTAATTTTTTTTCCTCTGGGGGAAGGTAGTATTCTAGAAAGACCTATATTACATCCTTTTCTAAAATCATGAGAAATTCAGGGCATTATTTATAAGAAAGTTGAAGATGTTATACCATAATTGAATAGTACCACTCTCTGCCATTCCAACTATAATAAGACTAAAAGAAAGGGAAAAATAATAATATAACAGCAGTAATAATATTTATTCAATGGCTAACTTACCCAATGGCAGTAGTGCTTTTCCTGAGAAACATTAAAGATAGAAGGCACATTCCTTCCTTAGGCACTATGTTACAATCTTCAGGATGAAGAGAAAAATGTGAATATTTTTTAAAAAATATGAAGAACTCCATATGAACATAGTAAAAGCATAATATAGAAATTCTGAAAAGAGGCTGCATTAAAAAAAGAAACTGACTAGGTTGAAAAGAGCTTCCTGGAGACACTAGAAATGACAAAAAGTAGGTTTTAGCAAGTTTTGAATAAGGAAAGAGAGATAATTTGATAGTAAAAGAAGTGCATGTTGCCAGGTAATGAAAATGGCAGAGAAATTGTCATAAAAACTTTCACATGAGGCAAAGCTTGAATAAATTTGCTTTTAAAAAACCTGGACATGGAGTTATAACTAAGATCCAAGGCAGCGAGATGAATGAGAGATTGAAGACTTAAGGCTAGGCTGCCAACTTTAGCCTTGTCTATCTCTTATAGATGGGGATCTGTCATTTGAAATTTGGATCTAGGAATAAAGCTAGCACTCAGTACCATTCCAGATTATTGGAGTAATTGACAAGCAATATACTGTTGGGATTTATGAATAGGCCAACAACCTAATCAAAGCAGGATGTGATGAAGATGTTCTCAGGATGCCTGAAAGAAGGTACAGGGCCTAAACCTGGAAAAGTTGCCTTGAGTGGGCAATGGTCTACACCTGAGGTGATCAGAGTTTAGATTTCAGCAGAAACTGAGGCAATGGCAATGGAGAAATATAGATAGAAGCAACATAGAAAGAAAAAGACTTTAATGAGGCCACAAGGTGATTGTGCTGCTCCACATTATTAAGCTCAGTTTTCAATAGATAAGTTTTCAGGGTCCATGAGTACCAAAAAGGAAATGTGACTATAGGTGCTAGAATGAAGACAAAGTAAGAATCTGAGGTGCAGATGGACAGAAGTGATCCACAAACTATCTCTCTGTGGTTAATACTCTGACACTTGTAAACTCTGGAATAGATTTTTAAATCAGCAGTGGGAAGTAAAAAGAAAATGTCACTGTGTAGCTAAAATTATGGGATGGTGACATTAAATTCCCTGCCCCCTGAAATTGAGTCAAAGTTATGCTCAAAAAACTACTAATTTAATATTCTGGGCTCTCTTGAGGAAAACAATTTTAAATCTCATAATAAATTAGTTTATATATTCTAAGTCGATTTAATGAATAGAATTATAACGTAAGTATGAAGCCAGTTCTCAAGCACCACAGTGTAATGACCCTGGGGGAAAGCTGTGTGTATCCGGAACACGGTGGCTGCCATAGAGCTACATGGGCCAGGTTGATGCGATCTTCTACCTCACAGAGAGAAACCCAATAGCAAATCACAGTTTGCAGAGGTAATGAAAGTATCAATTCCACAATAGGAATTATTAAATAGGATCCCTCTCAAGTGACAAGGATTTTGAAAAGATGAACATCAACTTTGTCAACGCTTAGTGTAACATTTTATGCATTCAAATACTAATTCAGTAAAACTATAATTTCTCAATTTATTTTAAAGACTAAGTGCTACTATGTTTTATGATAAATCTAAGAGAACCAATGCTATAAGGGCTTTTTACCTGAAAAGTACCTTCTATATCTAAAAATTATGGAAATATCCTCAAATCTGTCTGAAGACAAGTTAGTCATGTGGTTTTGAGTCATTTGATCCAATGATATGCCATCTTTATAAATATTAGGACTACTTTTTAAGAGTCAGATATCTCCATAAGTACTGTCCTCTGAGATGTAATTGGGCAGTTATTTATTTTGTTTACTATGGATGCTGGCGCCCATAGAAACCTGCCAACTCCTGAATTCATTAGTCTCAAGCCACCTTCCCAGGGCAGATTGAAAAGCACAGATTAATTTATCCATGGTGATTTACAATCTTCTTGATGCTCATTACACTTAGGGACACTGGTATTACCACTTGCAAGGCCTTTGAGAGAGTGACAAGTACAAATCTCTCAATAAAGTGTCTATGTTACTTATGTTAGCATTCCAGTCAGGGCCCAAAACACATTATGTGAAGTCAGAATATTTCCTTATTTTCCTTAAAACTGGATGAAATGCATAAACAATCAAGGCCAAGAGTTAAGACTTCTTGGTATTAGTTCCTAAAATTCTTTAGCTTAAATAGAAAGATAATGCATTAGAACAACATATCTATATTGTCTAATATGTTAGCCACTAGTCACATGTGGCTCTTGGAACATGTGAAATATCGCTAGTCCAAAGCTGAGATCTGCTATAAGTGAAAAACACACATTGAAATTTGAGGACTTACTACACAAATCATTAAAATATCTTATTAATAATTTCTGTATTGATTACATTTATAAATGACAATGTTTTAGATATATCAAGTTCAGTAATATTTATTGATTAAATTAGTTTCACTTGTTTCTTTTAGTTTTAATGTATTTATAGAAATTTTTAAATTACGTGAGTGGATCCTATCCTATTTCTTTTGGACAGGACTGCCAAATACCAGGTTGCTGTATTCAAAGACAAAAGCCTCAACTGTGAGAGGCAGTGTAGAGTTACAGCTCACGCTCCTTCCAGTTCAGTCCCAGGTTCCTCACCTAATAAATGGGATAAAAACCATACCCATCTCATAGCTTTATCATAAGGATTAAATGACAATGTGTATAAAGTACTGAACATAGTGGCTGACAAATACTCAATAACTGTTAGCTTCCCTTTACATTAGAAAGAGGGATAATTTGATAATGATGATGATGTTATGAAGACATTGAAAAGAAAAATTTTAGGCCCGTGCTTGCTAGGTCCATTTCAGTAGGAGTGAACTTCTAGTTATGTACATTACAAGGATGTTCTTAAGGTCATTAAAGAGAAAAATTCTTTCCTGATAGTAGAATTTTTTCTCAGCTATTGATTTGTTTTTATTTGATTAAAGGATAATGTTTACCTTACTTACAGTGATGGTTAATAGGAAGCTTTAAGGATGGTTTGTAAATTCAATTGTAAACTTAGGCATTAACCATGAATGAAGTTCCCTGACTATTTTTTTTTTTTAACATAGATGCTGTTTGCACAATAAATATTTAGGATATTCTAAATTCCAAAAATATAATCTTCTCTTTCATTGTTTTTTTTTTTTTCTTGAAATGTGGCCCTACTTGTTTTTCACTTTAAATAAAGACAGTTACTTAGAAACGTTTCTCCATTATGCGAAAAAGAGACAGATTGCGATGGAAGGTAAGTAATACCAACTTCAGCATCAGGCAAACTCCAGGGGTGATCAGACCTATTTCAAACTGCAGCGTGGATGTTCAAGATAAAACAAAGTCAGTTTAAACATAATTTAACTTCAGCTGACTTTTGCCATTAAGAATAAATCCCCAGGGTTGTCATATTATCTAAGAAATTATAGAAATTCACATTTTTATGTCAATCCTCGTCATTTCAGAACATTATTTGAAAACTTAAAGAATTCATGCCAAATAAAACATGTCTGTGGCCCAATTAAAACCAAAGGACACCAGTTTGCAATTTGGCTTAGATCCAGATTTCTGGCTGAATGAGAAATATTGTCCAGGGAGTTCTAATAAACATTTTTCTATCAGCCTTATTCCCATATCCACTTAAAGTCGACATCTTTTTTTTTTTTTTTGGAAAAAAAAACTGCATCTAATTAATACAGTTGTCTGGAGTATATGTAATTCAAAAAAGAAATTTAAACAGTTAAATACATGGTAAGAGAATCATAGAACTCCCATGTATGCCGGCATTCAGGTACAAAATGAGTCAAGCTAAACATGCCCACACACATGTGCACACACATAAACTACTTAAGAAGACAGTTGTTTACTTCTCTTAGTAAGACTATCCAGAGGGTGAATATTTGTGAAAGATCCTCAGATATATTGGCAACAAACAAATACCTTAGGTTGCAAAAGAAATCTTCAAGAAATAAGAGTAAATTTTAAAGAAATGCTATTAATGTGGGAAAATACTTATAATGTTAAAGTGAAAAATATAGACTTCAATAGTAAGTATCTCAAATGATTTAATACTATATATCATAAAACTATATTAGAAGTACAAAAAAACTAAAAACAAAAGTTTTGACAAAGGTTATCTCTGGGTAAAGAAAATTTAAGATTATTTTATTTTCATCCTTTCACTTTTATGTTTTCAACATTCTTTTCTTTTTGATGAGCATATATTGATTTCATAGTCAAAAAGAGATATGTAAAATGCATACAATTATTTTTCTGACTACCAATAAAAATAAATATCCAGGTGATTTAAGCTAGAATTGCAATTTTTAATTAAACATTTTTGGTAATTTGAAGGAAAATTTTTCCATTTGGCTTGAGTGATTCATAAAATTATAGCATTTACCCAGTTCCCTTTGTCTCACAATCATGACACAAGTGACAATCTATAAATTAATCAAGAGGAAAACCTTGGATAACTGAAAGTCAAAGGTTTTACAATTTATTAAACAATTGGCACATTAAATGTCATTGGGAAAAAGCTATCACTTAACACATGCACAAGTACACGTCAAAACAAACAAACAAACAAAATGCCGCACAAATAAGAAAGACTTTCAATCAGGACTCTACCATCCTAGCTAAAATGTCATGGTACTTTTTTCTCCATTCCAAAATAGATATTTTGATATCTTATGGAAATAGTGATATAAATATTTTATGCAGTTATCTTCTGTCTACAAGTGCAGCAGGATATCACAACATTCACCTTTTCAATAAAATGCTTTATTGCAAGCATGGTTGAATTCTTCTTGACCCAGCCTATAATTTGAGTAACAAAACCCTAAGAAGAAAGGAATGAGGACCTCTGCAGAGTGCTGGGTCTTCCGCTATTTTTTAAATCATTATAAAATCTTTTATTTCTTACTAAATGCTGTCCGTTTTCATTTAAAAACATTGAAATAAATGTTACCTTACAACTAGGTATATTTCTAGTAAGAGAATGTGTTTTTAGAGAGCCAAGAGTAAAAGAAGAAAGTTTTAACATTATTCATAAACAAATATATTTCTTTATGGAGAGACTCATCTTTCTATCTAATATAGAATCGTATGTGACATAATGTTTCCATGATTAATATATCTATAAAAGTTTTAAATATTCAATGAATGAACTTTTTAAATGCTCAAAACCCTACAGAAAATGAACACAGAAAAGTTCCCTTGTTGGCTTCTTTGATACTATGAATGGAAAAGGATAAAATTTCCATGTAAAATCCTGCTATCTGCTGAGTATTAAATATGACAGGGGCATTTTTGACATGCAGCATATTCCTAGAGGGTAAAGATGAGTTTTTAAAAATCTGTTTATGCCAGCCGCTTAAGTGTCAATGGATGTTAACTTGGAGTATCTATTGATTTAGGCCACAGTTTTGCTTACATCTGAATGTCAAAGTCACCATTACCCTATTACTGACACTCTGAACTATCCATTTTCACTCTTGGCTATCCAATTTAGATGCAAGGAAATGTAAATTTTCGATATTGTGTGGGATGATTACTATTTTCTAAGCATCTGGGATCAATCCATTGTGTTTGCACTGAATATTGCTCATCAAGATGAAAAGGTAAAATGCATACATGTGAAGGGGAATAGCCCTTGCTTGTAATCACAAAGATAACTATGGAGAAAATCTATGGTATGTAACAATATAACCTCCCCATCTTTCTTATAATCAAATATCTCTATGACCTAACACCTCATTTAAAAAAATACCAATATGTCATACTCCCTACATAAGTCCCGCTTCACTATGTCAGCACTATTAATGCAATATATCTGTCAAGCTTTATTAAAATTCTTTTTGATGTATATCTTGGCTCATAAACCTCTACAGTGCACTGGTATTGCCTCAGGGAATGTCCTTGTAACATTGAATCTCTGAAGATGGGACAATAAAAGAGAAATCCTCCAAACTTGCAAGATCGGCCTATGATATCAGACAGCCTGCATCGTCTCCTGTCAGCACTCTGAACACGCTTTTGCATGTGTAAGTAATTACAGCATGACTATTGTTCAAAGCTTGTTTCACAGAACCTTCTGGTAGGAAAAGCATAAATGTATTCAGAGATAAATATCCAAAATCAGAGTCAGCGCTGACACTGGGATAAACTGTCAGGTCCGTTTTCCTTTATGAAGCCCTTTTAGAAGCAGCATTCTCTGAGTTACAGCATTAGAGTTTTATTCTTGGGCCTTTTTTATTTGTAGTGTACCTTAATTGACACATTTCACCAGTGGATGTTCTCTATTAGTAACAAAGACATCTGTTTGTAGCACACATCTCCATGGCCCCAGAGGAGTTTATGTACTTGTGGGGCACAGGCAAACAGTAACATGCCAATCAAATTGAGTTTAGGAGATCCCCTCATGGTTGTAAACATGGAGAATATACCCCAGGGGAAAAGTCTAGGGTGGGAAGGCACAAAAAAGGATAAAGGGGAACTGCACACAGGAAAGAGAAAGCACAAACACATTAACAGAATTAAGCAAAATATGTTCATTAATTTCCTATTGTTAGTATTGTTCTAGAATACAGTAATCTCAAACCATCTGTTTGAGGTGCAAATGATCTACACAGACTTTGGCTGATCCCTTGAATATTGTTAAACTCGCATAGTGAGTCTCCTATGAAGTGAGCTGCATCTGAGTAGGATCAGTTGTCAGGTCATGTCACACCGGGACAAATTAAAGAAGGGTCCACTGACATTGTCTTGGATGTCAGAGCAATGTGAAATTGCTCTCCAGATTTTTATAAAACACTTTCAATTTTTGTACTTAACTTGTTACAGAACTATAACAGCTTGCTCATGTTTCGTTACCAGTACAGGGACCATGCTTTGTCCAGCCTGTTCTAGCACGTATGGGGCAAAAGAGTTAACTTCTCAACCAATTAAAACCACTCTAGTCAAACTGTTCTTGCTGTAGTTAATAACAACCTAGTGATCCAATTCAAAGGTTTATTTTCCCTGCCGCTCTCACTTCACTATCTTCAACGTTAGATGCTGTTGATTACCTTATTTCTTGAGATTCTTTTTTTACTTTCAGGACAATGTGCTTTCATAGTTCTGGTCATTTGTCTTCCTTTTCTGTATCCTCTTTAAATATTTATACTCCCTGATGTTTCATCTGATTCCGTGCTCTTCTTTCTGTAGCTAAATGTTCCCATACTTTGCCAAAAATCATTTATATGTTGGTGCGTCTCAAACCAGTCAGCAGTCAGACAACTGTTACTAAATGCGAGCAAACTGTATGCCAGGAACTGTGCTGGATGCTGGCGATACAACCTGAGTAGACATAGTATATATATATAAATAAATATCTACCATGCTGGTTTGTTTCTTTTTCTCCAGATGCACTTTCTACTCTGCTCCACCTGCTTTGTCACAGGGCTCATCACTGCTCATATGCAATTACAATAGTTTCCCATCACCGCACCTGACATCTGTCTCTCCCACTCGTTCATCATCCCTATAGACCATCTTCTTTAAGTAAAAATCTGATCACACTCTTGTCTTTTGAAAAACCTTGGCTGTTACCCTTTGCCTATGCAAAGTCCTTCAAATTCCTTAACTTGAAAAATAAGACCCAAATAATACAGTCCAAATCTATTTTGTGACCTCATCTCCGAAAAACATGACCTTTCATGATCTGTACCTTTGTACCTGCTGGATCTCTAGCAAGAAGCCCTACATCTTTTCTCTCAGTAAGGCCTTATTCATTCTTTAAGTTTGCCTATTACTCTCAGGTGCCTTTTCCAATTTCCCAAGGTAAAGGGAATCTTCTATTTCTCTCGCTTCACATCGTAATCTATACACAACTCCACCTTTATCTGATCATTTGCACCACATTTGAACTTTGGATAGACTGTGATTTCCTCAAGGACAAAGCTACTCATTGTTATTTCCTGTTTCTTATAGAATAATTCTCAGAACATAGTAGGTGCTCAGCGTATGTTTGTCCCTCAAAGGTATTGGAAGGTTTCTAACCACAGAAAGTTCTTTTTTAACAAACATGCAAAAAATCATTAGTGAAACAGTTTTTATTCAAGGGCTCAGTTTAGGTCTGCAGCCTTAACTCTCGCTATTCATTGCCTTATTATATTTTATGCCTCAGGAATACCAAATGCTTCTAGCTCCCTGCATACATCATTTGGTTTCACACCTCCATGATTCTGCTCAGTTGTTGCTTCTGCCTGAAGCAACCTTCACCGTGCTAGGTACCCTCACCATCTGCTTATGCCCACACATTCTTCAACATATGGATCACACTTCTATAGCAATGAATGTTTCCTTGCAGTCCAATATTGAGCTAAGTGCCTGTTCTTTCTGCTCTCAAAACATTTACTGCACAATTCTCTCATTATATACTGATATTACTTGTTTCTGCTTCTCTCTTATCAATTAGTACTTGCAAGTACTTTAACTTGCTTTGTCTTTGTATCTCAAGAACTTACCAACATAGAAAACACACTGAACAAATGTTTATTCATGAGAACCCAGCTAAATCTTCAAAATAATTCTACTTTTACAAGAATCCACATTTGGATAAGATGAATGTTGGGTTATTATAACCATTCCAACTCATTCTTTAGGGGTGAGGAAGATACCTGTTAGATACAGTATAGTCAGAACCGTGATTCCTAAACTTTTTCAAGCCATGTTGCAGTTAGACATAGTAAAGGAAACTTTTAACTGCACCTTTCAATATGAATACAATTTCCAAATTAAATTCAATGAGTAGAAAGGTGCTCATTTTAATGGAATCCCAACAGATAGTATGCTTTTAAAATGAAATTGTCCAACTCACGTATAGGTATTAAAAATAGACATGCTACAAAAAGAATAAGAAGATAGGATACATAAGTAATTTTTAATGTATTAAAAATAATTGATTTCATTTTCCTCAAATTTATCTTCTTCCTATAATACAACTATTTTCCAAATTTATACTTCTAAGTTATATATATTAGTAAGGAAGCATAAAATTAATAAAAATATTTTAATTGATTTAATGAAAACAACCAAATTGTTTTAATCAAAATGAGACCTTTGCCTTAATTCTCTAAACTCATCTGTAAAATCCCACATGCCATCCTTAAAGGAAAATGTTCTTTTCTTCCTCTGACACCAGGACTTTCTTATACTTCTGTGATTTCCAGTGCTTATCACAGCACATGAACCATAGTAAAATTCATACATTTTCAATGAATTGTACTATTATTTTTGTTGTTATGTCTCTTAGAACTAATATTTTGTTACCATTCTTTACTACAAAATTATTTATTTATTGGCTGCAAAGTACTTAAGTACTTTCTAAACATAATATAACATAATGTCTAAATCACCATCATAAAGCAGCAAGCATAAATTATTTACGTTGACATGGTGACTTAAAAGTTGTAAACATATAAGCATTATTCATAATTTCAAAAGGCTTTCCTGTTCTTGCTAGTGCTATATTATGAAGTAACATACACTGAATAATCATCAATTACAGAATAGAATATACTACCAACAGAAGAATTATAAAAAGGTTTCATTCACCTAAGTCTTCTTTGTGGTCCTTTTCATTTCTGGATGACTCCACAAAAATTAATTCCAATCTAAAGATCACTACCAAAGGAACAAAACAAATAATTCAAGTGATTGCTAAGACAGGTGGTCTTTGTATCTTAAATTTTTTCCCAAAAGCAAACAGCTAAATAGAATACCATTTCTCTTATAAATTGTATCCATGGTAAATTCTTCAGAACACCTTTCCATTGTGATTAGATAATGCTCTGAATGAATATATTTCATAGCCTTCATTTTATCAAATATGATGATAAATTTTTTTCAGCCTTATAGTCCATCAACCACATTTATTGAAAATTGACTCTCTGTTTATTGCTTTCTAGGTACATATTGCTAATGCAAGTCTGTTTACCCAGGTATATAAACCAGTTAAGAGCTTCTTCATTTAAAAACAATAGTCTTTGTAGCAGAGATAGGCAGGTGTCTATTAATGAAAATATTCTGGTCTCACTATTGACTCAAACTTAGACTTTCTTTTCAAAGTCATAAACCACCAGGAAGAAAGATTTTAGATAGATAGATGATAGATCCCCCCCCCCCCCCCCCCCCCCCCGATGATAGACAGATAGATAGATAGATAGATAATTAATAGATAAATACATAAAAAGATGCATGACATTATTTGACAGTAGTTCAAATTCTACAGATCTCAGCTCTACAACCTATCTAATCTGTCTAGAAAGAATCAATAAAATGACTTGCATTATTGATGCAGTTTCTATTGACACAATTTACAGTTTTTACTCATAGAAGTCACTTTGATTAAAGCAGAAAGATATGAAAGTCGTCTCCTTTGTTTAAATGGCATAAAGATGAACCAGTGAAGATATTAGAGTCATTTCATCATTTGTCTTCATAATGAATAATTAAAGCTTGGTCTAAGCAGACAATCTGTTTATACCTCTATATGCAGCCCTCTTTTTGTGTTCTTCACAGTGTCTGACAAGCCTTAAGAGGGACTGCTGGCATCCATGTTTCCATTCATTAATGGGTATGTATAACGGGGTGAGGGTGGTGATTTAATAAAGGAGCAGTACTGAAAAATAGTCCAGATCGTTTCTTTAAAGGCTACAATATTATAAAAATTTGTTTCTATCTCCCTTTTAGAGCTTTGCCTTCTATGCTTACCTGATATCATTCAGCACAATATAAAACATGGAAAGTGAATGGTTAACAAATCCATAAACAACAGTAAGTCTGACAAATAACTGAGGGCAGCCCAAGGACTTGATCAAAATCTGCACAGATGAAAAGAATTATAGATGAATAATGATAAAGTCTTACTTCACTTGAATCTCTTGTTAAAAAAATCTTACACACATACACACACACACAACACAGAACTTAAGTATGAGTATGTTATTAGTAACTTTGAAAACCCCTGTATATCCCTCTTTTATACCTCCAGATCTAATCCTCAGAAACAACTACCATCTGAGATTTGCTTATAATTTTTAAAAACTTCTCCAGTTTAATCGTATGTATTTTTATTCCTAAATAATGTACTGCTTACTTTTGAATTTTTTGAGCTTTATATAAATGGTATCTGTCATTGGTGATTTTATTTTTTTCTCTCAAAATGAAGTTTCTGTGATTTATGCACAAGTGTGGCTATAGTGTACTTATTTTCCAATGCTCCATAGAATTTCATGGTATGATAAGATCATTTGTATAGATAAGCCACTTATGCTATTTCTAATTTTTTATGTTATTGTAAACAGTACTGTGATGAACATTCTTCTATTTATCTATCTGTACACGTGTGAAACAGTTTCTCCAGGTATAGAACTGCAGTTTTGGAATATCCACTTTTGTGATAATACAGGTATTTTTGAATCATTATCCAAACATCAATTTATACTTCCACTGGTACAGTATGAGTTACTGATTCATCATATCTTGTCAATGGCACTTTCAAAAACAGTCATTCACATAGAAAATGAATCCTGGCTAAACGACCACAAATATTCACTCCAGAATCACTTAACACTTCTAAGACTTATATCTTTAGTTACTTAAATTAACTTGCTCCACTCAAAGCTTAGAAAAAGACCATGTTTGTATATATGAGATGGCAAGAATAAGTTTAAAAAGTATTTATATTTACACCTATGATTAGTTCTCCATTTCTGGTAAGAATTTTTCCTATAATGTCGTGTCAAAATATTTGTGTCTAACTGTTGTGTTTGCCAAAGAGATACATTTTCCAGTCAAAACAATTAATTAGAAGCTATTAATGATGACTCTCAAGACTTAAGAAGCCACTGAAAGAGGAGAGAGTAACTGAAGGAAAAAAATATCCCACAAACCAAAATGGAAGAGATAAGTTAGTTTGTGGATCTTCATTTGGGAATTTTGTCTTGAATTACTTAACTTTCTGTAATCATTTTTCCATCCATAAATCACTCAAATAACAAACTATGGGGAGACTTCAGATTTATAAAGTGTCTAAACTTCAAACACCATTCTTTCTTCTCTTTATATATTTAGTCCTCATAATATTTTGTTTTACAAAAAAAATCAAAACAAAACAAAAAAAGTTTGGGTGCTGATGATTTTCAGCATCCAAATAGACCCAGTAGATCTACTTCTGGTTTGCTCAGGTACAGACCATTTGGCAGTCATGAGGTGAGAAAGTTCATTGGTAAAATACTTCAATCTCTAAGTCATAAATTATTTGAAAAAAAGTGCTCAGTTTCTTGTAAACCAAGTCTATATGTTCACATATCTATCTATCTATCTATCTATCTATCTATCTATCTATCTATCTATCTATCTATCTATCTATCTATCTATCTATCTATCTATCTATCTATCTATCTATCTATCTATCTATCTATCTATCTATCTATCTATCTATCTATCTATCTACCTACCTATCTATCTATCATCTACCCACCCACCCACCAGATGGTGGTACCCAAATATCATAATGGGTCTTATGATTTGAGTGGAGTAGGTCAAATAAAACTCATGTCAGACAAGCCAATATCTGCAAGGAACAGTGAACATTCCATGATTACATGACCACAAACTACCTCACAAACACATAGCTGCTGCTGTGCAAGTAAATGTTGGTTATGACAGAATCAGGAGAAACGAGACCTTGGTGTTGCAGAGTATATCCCTTACCACATCTGGAAAAAAAGCAAAGGTCATGCTCTATTGGTGGTTGGTCCATGATGTAAACCTTCACCACGAAGAGAAGCATGTTAGATTTTGTTAGGCAAAGACCTCAGATTGAGACAATCAAGGAATGACAAAGGGGACGTGTCATATCCAGGCAGTAGTTAATGCCATGTACTGAGAAAAAAAAAGAGAATTGGTACCAACCCTCCCTGAGGCTTTTAAGGGACTTTGCTAGACAATATTCTCTTATCTCACTGGAACTTCCCCAGACCAAAATATACGCATTTAAACATTATTCACACTTGGGCAAAATCAATATAAATAATCAGGAGTTTTTTTCATAGATGGATCCATGCTTTGAATTTCTTACCTCATGTTTCTCAAAGTTGGCTCTATGTTTCATTCTTCAAAAAAAAAAAAAACAAAGTCTTCAATTTGAAGCCTCTGTGACTAAACTTTTTTTTTGAAACAAAATCTACTGCTCAAGAATACATGGACTATATATTTATTTTGTATACTTATGTATATTTTACAGACTTTCGCAGGTAATCATATTTTTCTTGCTATGCCACCTGCCAATTCCTTATCAATCCACTTTTAGGGCTCTATACTTTAGTCTAGAACCTTGCTGATTTTATATTTTAAAAAATCACTGTTTTTGTAATCAGAGATTTATGCCCTTTATATTATTAATTCCTTGCGATTATCCTCTTTAGAGCCTTCTTGCAAATAATCTTTCCATGTGCTCAAAAAATGTTTTAGAAACATAATTTTAAAATGGATTGCTATGGATTTTACAAATAGTGCCATAAAGAAACATTTTTAAAAGTATACATGAACTTTATGCCAAGATATAAATATTGAGGAGCTTAATGCAAAAAAAAAAAAAAAAAAAACATGGCAGGACAGTATCAATAGTTATGAAAAATGTGTGGCTCTTTAGCACAGTCCTGCAATAAGCAAGTTGTGTTTGGCAATAATCTTTATACAAATATGACCTTCTTTGGGTGACATAATATTAGATTCCTATTATGTACTTTTTTACTTTACCTCTTAATCATGTTTCAGTTTATTTGTTGGACTGACCTCATAACTGGGCAAGCCCATCTAATAAAAACAGTTGAATATTGAGGAAGAATTTTTAAAATGGCAGATATATTCTACACAGGAAATAGTCCATTTTTAAAGACAGCAGTGGAGAAATGCCCCTTGCATTAAAGGTTTAGAGACATCTTCAAAAAAAGGCATAAATGTGTACTAGTTTATCTTTCTCATAAATGTGTACTAGTTTATCTTTCTCATAAACCCAGCGCAATATGTGGCATTGAATTACAAAGCTAATCGATAACAAAATAAATTATTCGTCAGAATTTATACTTTGTATTCATTAATCCTGCCTAATCCAGTTCTACAACTGTCAGCAGAAGGTTCTTCCTTCATAATTAAGGAATCCGGCTACTTTGACAGGGGTGATAAAGTAAAAGAAATGGTAGGTACTGGTGTTCTGAAAAACAACTTGTCTCCACTCACAGGACTCATGAAAACTGTCGCCTTGTGCACTACTAGAGGATTATAAGATCTGGATAGACTGTTTCATGAGTATTTATCCTCCTTAAAACTCTGATCAGAAATGCCAAGTGGCCATGGTTACAAGACACCTGTTTTCACACCATTCCTGATAAAAGCTTCTCTGCAGTACTGCTGATAAATATTGACATTATGTTCCAAACCACATGGAACAACTTGAAATCCTGTCTTCTCTCACACAAAGCAAGAAAAAAAATCAGAATTAAGCTTTGACATTTAGCTTATTTCTCTAAGAGCAAGGACCATGGTAACTGAGAATTTTTACCTTGAATTTTTTTAAGCATTTGTTTTAACAATAGAGTAAAAGTGAAAGACCAATTAGAAAGATAGCAGATTTTCAATTACCTTGGAAACTCGGTTTGCAACTTCTCTGCCCACGGTCAGCCCCTGGACAAATGTTCGGGCAGCAATGAAGGCGCGGGTAACCTGAATTTTCAATTTCCGGGGTACATCTCCAAATGGCTTCAGCTGGTCTGTGTATTTGCTCACACATTCCAGGTAGTCCTCGCTAAAGTGATATTGCGGGTTGATCAGTTGAAACATCCGTTCCAGGAGCCGAGCCCAGAAGTCATTGAGCATCTCCTCCAGATTTACATTGCCCCCTGTATAGTATCTTTTCAGCTCGGTGAAGAGGTCCTGGAACACTTCTGAATTCTGCATGTACAGCATTCCATAGGTCCGTACAAACATATCATTTAGTGACTTTTCTGCATTTTCCAGGAGCTCTCGGAAAAATTCTGCAAATAAAACAAGAAAGCAGTCATAATTTCTTAAGATCTAGAAAGCCCAGAATGTCTATTTACCTTAAAAATAACTGCTTATAATGGCCATTTTCATAGGAAAGTGTGTCATATGACTAATCTATCAATAATAAACTAATGGCAACAATATTTAAATGAGATTAGCCCTACATCTATAATCTCCGAGTTAAAGAAAACAAGAGAATGCATGATTTCTATCTGAAAAAATGTCCATTATTATTAGGAGTTTACAATTTACTATTCCTCCAAAGTTGCTCAATCCTCTTTTCATTCATTGTTAAATTTTAGAAAATCCTATAGTTTGGCATGATGTCAAAACAAAATATTTTGCAAAGTATTTTCATTAACATAATAGCAAATACATACTAATAAAAACATTTACTCTATCCTATTTACAAATCTGTTCTAACACTAAATTCAATCAAATTGCTTTTATTTGGAATAGTTCATAAATAGGATATTCAAATTACTCTAATAGTAATGGACTACTAATGGACTCTTTGTAGTTGCTATATAGCAATCACTTATCAGTGTTTAGATTCATATGTAATAGATTCACTTAATATCAAAAGTATAATGAACATAATTTAGTTTGCCATAATAATCAGAAAGTTACGAAATACTTTGAATTATCATTATAAATAAAACTATCATTTTGAAGGACTTGAATAAAATATTGGCTATTGAGCTTTCTAGTTAAACGGTTCTAAATGAGAAAGAGTATACCAAGAAATGAACTCTTCTATTCTGCAACAGCACTTGAGTGTTACTGGGATCACTTATTCAGTGGTCCCCAACATTTTCGGCACTAGGGACCACTGCTCCTGTGAGAATCTAATATCAGATGATCTGAGGCGGAGCTGAGACAGTGATGCTTGTGCTAGGGAGTGGCTGCAAATACAGATTAAGCTTTGCTGGCTAGCTCATGGTTCACTTCCTACTATGTGGCCCAGTTCTTTGCCGGCTAGCCCATGGCTCACTTCCTACTATGTGGCCCAGTTTCTAACAGGGCACAGATGGGTACCAGTCTGCAGCCAAGGGGTTGGGGACACTTGACTTATAAGATGCAAAAAAAAAAAGAAATTAATATATGTTAGCCTCATTGGCCTTCATGTTAGGCTCCTTCAAAAAATAGTTTATGTGCAAGTAATAACAAATGTTGGAGAGGATGTGGAGAAATAGAACCCTCATACACTGCTGGTG